>CM076577.1:246346964-246629060 GCA_034641835.2 Pinus albicaulis | reverse complement strand
CTTCCTTCCTCTTTTGGATCTGCAATGATGGACTGTGTAACCCTTGATGGGACTACTATTCTAGGAGGTCAATAATATTTGGCCTGATGCTAGATCTAAAATGAAGCCCTAGGAATGCTGATCTTAAAGCCCAAGGTGATAGGAATAAACCTACATTGGTTCTCCAGATGAAATACTGAAGACAAACTCCACCTTCCAAACTGATCTTCAGAAATTGCGTAATTCCTGAAGGTTTGTTCTGCAGATGATGGAAATAATAAGTGGCACCAATGTCTGATGTAGAATGAAGTACAACCCTCTCCCAAGAGATCACTTAATGAAAGAGGAGGGATACCCGACCAAGAACACCCTGTGCTAAACAGAAGTTGTAATATTTTCTAAACAACCCAAGAAAGCATGGAATGTCACATGACACTTCCAAATCTAAACAGAGCTCAAAATATATATTCAATAGCCTGCCTTCATTGTTTCCTTCATCTCCTTTATATAGTTTTTGAGCCTTCCCATACCTTGGCCCTCATCTAAACTACGTTTTCCATGTCGACATGATCCTCCATGTTTGATTGTGTTGTCTCTCCAAGTCATCCATCATGCCTAGGTACAATGTACACCCTCTCCATCATGTGTGCATTAATTGCACAACTTGCTCCATCACTTCATCATGAATTCTCTATGATCTTTCATTAGATTCCTTCCATGATCTTAGTTTACTACTTCAACCTCCATGATATATCTCATTAATGAGACATGATCGCGAATTCTATTCACATTAGTAGTTGCTCTACTACCTCATTATGTAGATCTAGGCTTAATTAATCCACATTCACACATAAAAAGTGGATATTTATTCATCTTGAGGATTATGGGTCCCTCCACCCTTTTATTTACTTAATTCATTAAGAAAATTAAGAACTTTAATATTCCAAATATCAAGTGAAAATTTGGGAATATTACACTTTATTTGTCTCTAGGTCTGCTTTAGGTTTACTTTGTGTCAACTACATCACCTTCAATTTCCAATTTTCTTGTTGTAGGAAAGTAATTTGAGAATTTTCAATGGATAAAATCTCCCTCAAATATGTTATTTCCTCATCTCTCTCCTTTATGATCTCTTCAACATATTTGACTTCAACCTTCTCTGCCACCTAAATTACTCAGGGCATATGTTCATCATTTTGGTGCAATGGTGATTCAATCTTATGCATGAGTATATTTTCCTCTATTTCTCTTTGAAAAACTATAGTGTCAAGTGTAGGTACACTTTTTATGAATTTGGGAGCAAATACCTATCTCTTTCCTTTCTCATAGATGTGAGTGAACTCAGAAACCCTAAGAGCCTTTGAAATCTGATTTTGCATGCTAGAAGAGACAACCTCCATTGGCTTTGTTGATACTAATAGTGATGATATGCTATGCATGACAGGAGGACTATTGGTGGGTGTTGCTACTAATTTTTCCATGAAGTTTTCCCAAGTCATGTTGATGGTTGGGAGTGTTAGCCATCAATAAATTTTGTCACAGCAAATGATGGTTAAATATGTTCTAAGTCTTCAAGAAAAAATTTTCAAACAAAACTATTAGTTCTTGAAGCCTTCATGGTGTTCAATGTACAAAATACCTTCTTCACTGTTGTTTCCACAAAGGAAACCTTCAAAGAAGTCCTGTTGATCCTTAAAATTGTTTCAGGCCTCCATTTCCACCATTTCACCTTCATTTATTCCTCCATTTCACCCTTTCTCATTCTAACATTTTACCCTTAAAAAACAATCATTTAATCCTTCTTAAATCCTTATTTTCCTCTCATTTTTCCCCTCATCTATCCCTTTTCCCCTTGAAATTTCCCTTAAAACTTGTTAAATTCTCAATTTGAGGTTTAAAACCCTTTTTCTAACCTATGAGAACCTTCCTCTAAGGTTAAGAACCCCTTTTTTAGGCCTAATTCCGCTTCCATTATAACATTGGGCCTTAGGATCTTCTCGACTTAGCCCTTAGCCTCTCATCCTAGATAAGACCATAGGCCTGTAACCGAGCGCCAAGCCCATCGCCCAACAACATTTCGCACTTCGTCGCGTCCAAGTTCTCACCTCCCAGAACTCTTTTCCGCCGATGGCTGATTCCCTGAAATCAGATATCTGCCACTGATCTTTAATATCTAACGACCATCGTTATTTCTTACCTTTCAACCCTGCCGATCTAACTCCCTGCTCCATGACAAAAGAGCTGACGTCACGCCTCAGGTCCCACCACTCCTCCCGCCGGTCAACTCTGCCGATCGCACTTCCTCTCAACCATTGATTTGGCCCCCCCAGAACCCAGTTCGTCCTGGCCCCACTCCATCCTCTCCCCATGCCTTGGTGTTGTATCGCGCGACGCGCTGATCATTGATCTGCACGTCTCCTTGCAGATCGGACGGCCAGGATTTTATCGCGCACAAACTCGTCCACCCCCCCTTCCGTGTGTTTTGAACGCGAAATAGGTGGTTTTGCTGGGGTTACGTGTCACCTCTAGATCCATATCATGTTCACTTGGCTCAAAACAGCTTACCGCCCATTCTCTACGCGAAAACCATTTCTAGTTTTCCAAAAAAACCTCCCATTCCTAACTTTGCGCTAAATCATGTTTTGAACCCTACTTTTCGCCTGTTCCGCTACGAAGCCATTTTTAATACCTTTATCTCCTCTGCACCATTCCTCCACCCTCGCCTAGCCTCTGTTAGCAGTTGAACCACCTACGTAGGGTTTTATAATGTTTCTATTGTTTTTTGCAATTTTAATGGTGGTTGTTCAATAAAAACCATCCCACAGCAAATATAGTTGTAGAGGCCAAGGATGACGATCCAAGGCCTAATCAATACAGAGAAAGGGACTCGAGGGTGTGATCTCGGGGTTTTAATCAATGTTTCATGGACATTGGTTAGCCAATGAAACCCTCTAGCGCAGCAAAATAAAGCCACCTATACACAAAAAGCAACAAAGACAGAGATCAGAAGAATTAAAGTTAAAGGTTAAGCATAAAGCCCGAAGATCAAAGTTTAATCAGCAGATTTACAAAGATGAAACACATTGAAAGACAAACAAATTAAAGCTAAAAATAGTCAGCAAAAAGCCCCAAAGATGATCAAAGAGGGCCTAAAAGCATATCAAAGGCCTAATTCAAGTTTAAGGTGAAAAATCAAGATAGATCCCCAAAAGAATGCTTCGAATGACACATCAATGGAGAAATTACTCCCTCCAAGGACCAAAAATGCCACCTACAAGTTTATTATGTCTCAAAAGCATAAAAAGTTAATGCATAGTCAAAGATATTTTCAAAGACAGCTCATAAAGTAATTGCCAGCTACCAAAAGCCTCAAAAGTCAACAAAAGTGACTGAAGTAGATGAAAGTTAAATGTAAAAATCAATTAATAGAGTTAATACATTAGATATCTTCTCCATTAGGCCTCCAAAAGGTCAAGAAGCATTTACTCTGTATTAATTGAATAGTTAGACCTTCCTTTCACTCCACCTCCTCAATTTACCTATATATATCATATGAGGAAGCCTAGCATTTTTCTTGGTTGAATACTTGTTGAATGTAAATAGTTGCTGAAGTTGTTGAAGCTTTGTTAGTGATTGAAGAAAGATAGGTTGAGAAGAGAAGTTTGAAGCTGTAAAAACCTACTGGACTTGAAGTTTGTAACTGGTTTGAACATCAAATACACAAGCTGATTTATGGGATCCTGGCCTATGTCAATGGTGATGTTTTTCTTACTGTAATTGTTGTTTTTCTTATGTTTTCATACTGTCCACTTTCTCTGATAAAGAACATCAAATTTATATTAGGATTTACTGTAAAAGGTACCCTAATTCTCACTAATAAGCTTTATCTTTATGTTTTCTTCTAATTGTGCTTTGAGGATAATTCAATAGAGTATAACTAGTCAAGAAATGTTGGTGAGCCGATGTATTGCTGAGTAAAACTTGAGACATTGTTCTTGAATGATATTTTCACTACATGCTAAGTAAAGTTAAACTAGGGAAGTTTATGGTTGGCCCCTTCCTCTAGAGTTTTCTCCAACAGTTGTTTTGAAAGTTTCCCTTGAAGAGTGTGCCAAAAGCAAGATAGGTTCAAATTCCTTACTTGATCTTAGGCTATTCTTTTGTTTATATTGAATTTTTTCTACTTTCTGAAGGTAATCTGTTAGATTGCTGGATTGTTGTCTGGAAAGTGTGCTTTAGTAAAAGTTTTCCCAAAGAATTCTATGGTTTGCCTTGCCCTTTGGCCTGCTTCAAATAGTTACTTCGAAAGGCTTTTCTTGTTTAGTGAAGTTAATAGATTCTTAAATGGTTATTAGCCTTGCTTCTTTCACAACACTTTTAATGTTCCATATCACAAATCAATCTAAAGAGATCCTTTGATATAGATGACTTGCCCCATGGACCACTCTTGAAACTTGTTGTGCAATTAAATCCTTTTGTGACTCCATAGCCCAATGGATTGATATTGTCTCTTACCTATCCTATCAGCTGAACTATTCTTTCAAGTTACTCCAATCTTCACCCTTCAAAAGGTTTCCTTTATTTTTGATGACATCCTACCCAACCAAAAACAAACAAATCCCTTGTGCTTCATAACTAGCCTAATATCATATCATGAGCCTACAAGCATATCATTCTAAAACACCTATAGAGAGATCCCTCTCTGAATCCAGGAGAGCTAGATCCTAGAATTCCAAAGTGGTTCTGATGTAGGCCCTGTAGCGTTTGTTCTTGCCAATCTTGCAAACTACGGGAGCCTAACATAGTGGCAACCATACTGGGGATATATTGAGTAATAGATAACTTCACAACTCAACAAACCCCTATTCCTAAATGAATCAAGTGTCACCAAGACTGGTTATTATTGATTTTTGATGGTGAACAACAACCAAACCTTGAAAACAAGTAAAAATCCTTCACCTGGTGACTTTGTTGGTATTCAGTAGGCCTGCTGACCCCATTGGTTTTTCCTAAGACTCCACTGGGAAATTCTTTTATCCTTCAAACATCATTCAAATCCAGTTAAGAAAACTTTGAGGATTAAGTTTTCTTTCAAAAAAGATTAGTTTTCCTTTTAAAGATTGTCATACTTGGCTAAAATTTTCTCATCATTGGGTCTAAAAACACAACATAGTGGTGACCATACTGGGGATATATTGAGTAATAGATAACTTAACTCAATAAACCCCTATTCCTAAATGAATCAAGTGTCACCAAGACTGGTTATTATTGATTGTTGATGGTGAACAACATCCAAACCTTGAAAACAAGTAAAAATCCTTCACCTGGCGACTCCATTGGTATTCAGTAGGCCTGCTGACTCCACTGGTTTTTCCTAAGACTCCACTGGGAAATTCTTTTATCCTTAAAACATCATTCAAACCCAGTTAAGAAAACTTTGAGGATTAAGTTTTCTTTCAAAAAATATTAGTTTTCCTTTTAAATATTGTCAGACTTGGCTGAACTTTTCTCATCATTGGGTCTAAAAAAACAACATAGTGGCAACCATACTAGGGACTTCTGAGTAAATTACATCTTATACATCCTTAAGACCTCAGAAGACCCATAAACCTCCTTAGATTGGTATTCAATTTCTGATGGTGGACAACAACTCATCTTAAAACACTTGAAATCATCCACCTCGCGACTCCACAACTCTTAATAGACCTAAATAACTCCACTGGTGGAAAAACTCTGAACACATTATAAACATGCAGCCAAAGGTAAGAGCAGTACTTCGCTATGAAATGTCAAAAGTGTTATCAGAGTTGAAAAATGATGACCTTCCAAAGGTTTTTCTCCTCATTTCAAGGTCACAAAATAGGAACCCTGAGGTCCTGAAAACTTTTCTAGAATCAGTAGTTGAAAGATATGAAACTGAAATTGAAATGTTGAGTTCACAAGATCAATCATACCAATTCACGGACCCCAGAGAATTTTTGGAAAGTCTCCCTCCCCCAAAGCAAGAATAAATTTCACTGCCTTTTGATGTGCAGGAAAAGGATGATTGTGCTTTCAAGAGACAAACTGAAGATGCAGTGATCAAAGCTGTCAAGGATGCAGATAGTCTACCAGTCATGGAAGGCCTAAAACAAGAAAGTTTACATCATGTTTTTGTTGATCCTATGGCAGAGTAGATGGAGGCCCTGATTGGATAAAGATCCCAAGCATTGATCCTTTGCAAGAGCCAGATACATCAGGAGTGGTCACCACTTGTGGTGGCCTTGGTTTTGAAGACCCACATTCAAAGTACCCTATGGTTGTCTCTGACAAGCAGTCAGATTTTCTACCCTTTTTTGTTACCAATCAAATGGCTGCACTATATTTGCCTGCTCAAAGAGATGAGCAAAGACCAGTCATGGGACCATCTGATTGAATGGATGTATTGGAAAAGAGAATTTTTCAGCTAAACATGTAAATATTTCAGAGTTATATTAGGGTAGGTAGGAATGTCAATAAAGCTCGGCATGTGAGCATTTAGTTAGTTTTTTGTTTTTTTCTTTGAAAGAAAATTTGAAAAAATACAAAAACAATAGAAAAGAAAAAGAGGGCAGATTAGAAAAAGAAGAAAGGTACAACCCCATACCAAAAAAGAAAAGAAAAATCTGAAAGCGTGCAAGCCTAAATGCCACTACTTGAGAGAGCACTACTATTTATTCATACAACATAATCATGACTAGATAGATTTCAATTTACTGTTGATAGGTTAGTGAATCATATTTTCCAAACTGTTTAATCTTGGCTTATTAGTAGATTTGATTAGTATAGAATAAAAAGGGTTCAAATAAGCTGAAAACCTGAACCAAGAAGCACAAGAAAATTATGGCTCTAATCAGATCAAAACTTGAGCCAAAGATACAAACAAGACTGGTTCTAACATGCTGAAAACTTGAAGTAGGTAAAGAAGAAGAAGACAGCTCTAAAAGGATCAAAACCAGAGCTGAAAGAAAGAAAGAAGGATGCTTGTAATTTTCAGATCTTAAGCCTTCACAGTTTTGTTTTAATTTTCTGCAAAATAAAGGTCTATGTGTAGCTTCTTTTTATGCCATAGTCTTACAGCAAATCAGACGGCTTAATCCTCGTTTGTTTGTATTTAAATTTCTGTTTTATAATATATAGAATGAGATCTGTCAGATAGCTTAATCTGACAGGTGGTAGTTAGGTAGAGAAGCTAATGAGTTCAACTATTTAATATGAACTCATGGAAATTATAAGGGTAGATTTAAATTAGTTTTTTCTGTTTTCAAAAGAATAAAATGTTGATGTCAAAGGTTTACAAGTCCAAGTGCACCTTATGAAGAAAAAATGTTAGGAAAGTAGGTTGTGTAGGTAGTTGTCTGAGAAGAAATTGATTTGTTATGATGTAATGTTGATCATATTTTCAAGAAGCATGATCAAAGAAGAAAAGGTTGTCAAAATGCAAAGCACAGGTCTACATTCTAGAGATAAATATCTAAGGTTCTTGACACCTCAAAGGAGCTACCCTCCCCAAGTGGAGCCACTGTTAGCCATCAGTAAATTTTGTCACAGCAAATGATGGATAAATATGTTCTAAGCCTTCAAGAAACAATTTTCAAACAAAACTGTTAGTTCTTGAAGCCTTCATGGTGTTCAATGTACAAAATGCCTTCTTCCCTGCTTTTTCCACAAAGGAAACCTTCAAAGAAGTCCTAATGATCCTTAAAAATTGTTTCAGGCCTCCATTTCCACCATTTCACCTTCATTTATTCCTCCATTTCACCCTTTCTCATTCTGACATTTTACCCTTAAAAAACAATCATTTTCTCCTTCTTAAATCCTTCTTTTCCTCTCATTTTTCCCCTCATCTATCCCTTTTCCCCTTGAAATTTCCCTTAAAACTTCTTAAATTCTCAATTTGAGGTTTAAAACCCTTTTTCTAACCTATCGAAACTTTCTTCTAAGGTTAAAATCCCCTTTTTTAGGCCTAATTCCGCTTCCATTATAACATTGGGCCTTAAGCGCCTTTCGGCTTAGCCCTTAGCCCCTCATCCTCCATAAGACCACAGGCCTGTAACCGAGCGCTAATCCCATCGCCCATCGGCATTTCGCACTTCTTCGCATGCAAGTTCTCACCTCCCAGAACTCTTTTCTACCGATGGCCAATTCCCCGAAATTAGATCTCCACCACTGATCTTTAAGATCTAACGACCATCATTATTTCTCACCTTTCAACCCTGCCAACGTAACTCCCCACTCCATGACAAAAGCGCTGACTTCACGCCTCTGGTCCCACCACTCCTCCCACCGGTCAACTGTGCCGATCGTGCTTCCTCTCAACCGTTGATCTGGCCCCCCCAGATCCAACGGCCCAGAACTCAGTTCGCCCTAGCCCCACTCCATCCTCTCCCCATGCCTTGGTTTTGTATCACGCGACGCGCTGACCGTCGATCTGCACGTCTCCTCGCAGATTGGACAGCCAGGATTTTATCGCGCACAAACTCATCCACCCCCCCTTCCGTGCGTTTTGAAAGTGAAATAGGTGGTTTTACCAGGGTTACGCGTCACCTCTAAAGCCATATCGTGTTCACTTGGCTCAAAACAGCTTACCGTCCATTCCCTGCATGAAAACCATTTCCGGTTTTCCAAAAAAACCGCCCATTCCTAACTTTGCGCCAAATCATGTTTTGAACCCTGCTTTTCGCCTGTTCCGCTACGAAGCCATTTTTAATACCTTTACCTCCTCTGCACCGCTCCTCCACCCTCGCCTAGCCTATGTTAGCATTTGAACCACCTATGTAGGGTTTTATAGTGTTTCTGTTGTTTTTTGCAAGTTTAATGGCAGTTGTTCAATAAAAACCGTCCCACATCAAATATAGTTGCAGAGGCCGAGGATGACAATCCTAGGCCTAATCAATACAGAGAAAGGGAATCGAGGGTGTGATCTCGTTGTTTTAATCAATGTTTCATGGACATTGGTTAGCCAATAAAACCCTCTAGCACAGCAAAATAAAGCCACCTGTACATAAAAAGCAACGAAGACAAATATTAGAAGAATTAAAGTTAAAGGTTAAGCATAAATCCTGAAGATCAAAGCTTAATCAACAGATTTACAAATATGAAACACATTGAAAGACAAACAAATTAAAGCTAAAAACAGTCAGCAAAAAGGAAAAAGAACCCCAAAGATGATCAAAGAAGGCCTAAAAGCATATCAAAGGCCTAATTCAAGTTTAAGGTGACAAATCAAGACAGATCCCCAAAAGAATGCTTCGAATGACACATTAGTGGAGCAATTACTCCCTCCAAGGACCAAAAATGCCACCTACAAGTTTATTTTGTCTCAAAAGCATACAAAGTTAATGCACAGTTAGAGATATTTTCAAAGACAGCTCAAAAAGTAATTTCCAGCTACCAAAAGCCTCAAAGGTCAACAAAAGTGACTAAAGTAGATGAAAGTTAAATTTAAAAATCAATTAATAGAGTTAAGACATTAGCTATCTTCTCCATTAGGCCTCCCAAAGGTCGAGAAGCATTTACTTTGTATTAATTGAATAGTTAGACCTTCCTTTCACTCCACCTCCTCAATTTACCTATATATATCATATGAGGAAGCCTAGCATTGTTGTTGGTTGAATATTTTTTGAATGTAAATAATTGTTGAAGCTGCTGAAGCTTTGTTAGTGATTGAAGAAAGATAGGCTGAGAAGAGAAGTTTGAAGCTATAAAGACCTACTGGACTTGAAGTTTGTAACTGGTTTGAACATCAAATACACAAGCTGATTTATGGGATCCTGGTCTATGTCAATGGTGATGTTTTTCTTACTGTAATTGTTGTTTTTCTTATGTTTTCATATTGTCCACTTTCTCTGATAAAGAACAACAAATTTAGATTAGGATTTACTGTAAAAGGTACCCTAATTCTCACTGATAAGCTTTATCTTTATGTTTTCTTCTAATTTTGCTTTGAGGATAATTAAATAGAGTATAACCAGTCAAGAAATGTTGGTGAGCCCATGTATTGCTGAGTAAAACTTGAGACATTGTTCTTGAATGATATTTTCATTGCATTCTAAGTAAAGTTAAACTAGGGAAGTTTATGGTTAGCCCTGTCCTCTAGTGTTTTCTCCAATATCTGTTTTGAAAGTTTCCCTTGAAGAGTATGCCAAAAGCAGGATAGCTTCAAAGTCATTACTTGATCTTAGGCTATTCTTTTGTTTATCTTGAATGTTTTCTACTTTCTGAATGTAATCTGTTAGATTGTTGGATTGTTGTCTGAAAAGTGTGCTTTAGTAAAAGTTTGCCCGAATAATTATATGGTTTTCCCTATCCTTTGGCCTGCTTCAAACAGTTACTTCGAAAGGCTTTTCTTGTTTAGTGAAGTTAATATATTCCTAAATGGTTATTAGCCTTGCTTCTTTCACAACACTTTTAATGTTCCATATCACAAATTAATCTAAAGAGATCCTTTGATGTAGATGACTTGCCCCATGGACCACTCTTGAAACTTGTTGTGCAATTAAATCCTTTTGTGACTCCATAGCCCAATGGATTGATACTGTCTCTTACCTATCCTATCAGCTGAACTATTCTTTCAACTTACTCCCATATTCACCCTTCAAAAGACTTCCTTTATTTTTTATGATATCCTACCCAACCAAAAACAAAAAAATCCCTTGTGATTCATAACTAGCCTAATATCATATCATGAGCCTATAAGCATATCATTCTAAAACACCTATAGAGAGATCCCTCTCTAAATCTATGAGGGCTAGATCCTAGGATTCCAAAGTGGTTTTGATGTAGGTCCTGCAGCGTTTGTTCTTGCCAATCTTGCAAACTACGGGAGCCTAATAGGGATATGATGTAAAACAATGAGTTTGACTAGACCACGATGAAAAATACTTGGGTGATGATGTTTGTTTATGATATGAACCTTTTTAGTAATTCTAACCAAAATTTTGTACAAGTAATATAGAAATTCAAGTGGTTTAGTAGAGGTAAAAGGCATCAACAATCTGATATGGTACCTATAAAACCTCAAGAATCTCCCTTCACATGTGAAATATTTCATAATTAACCTCATCAAAGGAGCATATATGTTAAGGATGTGCCTGAAATGGAAGATGAACTCAGGGTTATCTCTAGCATGAGGTTTGAGGAACAATTTTTAATCTTCAAGGTCTATGTCTATGCCCTTAAACCACTTTTTTCCTTAACTTGGTATAATTGTTGTTGAATAAATAACATCTGCTGATAAGTTTAAATCTATACCTGCAATGATGGCCTTTCCCATATTGAAACTTGTGGAAAATAAGCTTGTCAATTGGAGATGACAACCTTCTTCCATGATCTTCTCATAGAATTTCAAACATCCAGTCCTCTCAAAACATGCTTTGGAAAAAGGTGATTAATTAACTTCTTGCAACATGGAGAGCTCAAATCTGATGTGGCACCCTCCTTTTTAGATTTTCTTTTCACTTTCCGTAATGTATATCAAAAGGATAAAACCCTGGGTGTTTAGATGCAATGGGTATGTAGACTGTGAATTTGGAAAAACAAAGGACATGGATAGGGTAGGTTTCGAGGATGAGATGAAGGGTAATGAAACCAAGATAGATTCCCAAAAAAATTTAGGATGTAGGGTTGTGTATTGGCTTCAAAATATAGGTGAAATTTGGTGAAATGGATGTGAACAAGGTGATCAAATTAGGAAGACACAGGGATTTCCTAATTCTGTAATAGAAAAATAGTATGGAATTAGGATTTGATGGGAATGAAGTACAGGGAGACTGTGAATGGTAGGGAATGATATAATATGGTCTAGAGAATATGTATGAGGGTATTAGATGGTATGATTAGGATTTATTTCATTTGAAATAATCCACTGATAAACATTAGTGAAAATGTAGTGGAAAAGGAGGTAAGAAAGCCAACATTGTGCTTGATCATTTTACTTGAGGAGGATATGAGGTGCCTAATTATAATTTTAGAAGCTATAGAAATTGATGGCAATGACCCTAGAGCTTAGATGAATTATCTGAGAGAAAAATACTAAAAACACAGTACTCTTTCCAGATGCACAACACACCTCTGCCACATGTGTAACAAAGGTTTGCAGATGAGTAACAACATTCTCCGGATGAGCCAAACGTCGAGATGAGTGTGAAGGAGAGTGCGTGGGAATGAAGTAGTAAGCGGTAGGTGTATCAGGCAGGAGGAGATGCATGAGAGTAGGAGAAAGTAGGGAGATACGTAGGAGAAATGGTGGGAAAATGGTTTGATTTAGTGGATTTTGGGGGGGGTGGGGGGTAGGAGTGCGAAATGATGTTGTGTTGACACATTGAAGTGGGTCCGACAGTAAGAAACAATGTTTTTGTTCGCCCCCCTCCCCCCCTTCCGATAAAGGTAGGATGGCGAGGGGGGGCCGAAGAGGCTTATTGATCGTTGATCTATCGGAGGAAAGGTATAGTGGCTGGGATGAGCCTAAGATTTAACCACAAGAAACAAATTTTTTTGTCATTTTCAAACCTTTAGGACAATAACCAGGAACTTTGGATAAAATGCATAATTCCTTCGAACTTTGGATATGGACATAATGAAATCAAAAATTAGGCTTATTAGCGCATGTTTTATAATGTTTCTAAAACTTTGGATAAAATTAATTTTCAACCCTTTTTGGAACAATTTTACAATGAAACAAGTTTTGAAATGAGACTAAGTGTCTTACTTTATTCTCCTAACAATTCTTACTCCCAAACAAGGAGACCTAGATACAAACTTAGATGGAAATGAAATAACTGACCTAAAAATCTAAGTGAAAATGAGTTACATGACCTATGAGACAATGATGGCCATGGATGGAATGAGGGGACCAACATTTCTGACCTAGACCATATCCAGTGACCAAAAATTATTTGAAAACTTATTTGAAAAGACAAAAATTTGACCTAGGCCTACTAGAAAATAAAATAAAAGACCATGTTTGATCACTGGAAATATTGACACTAACATTGGCTTCGACTGGGGATGGAAGCTTCTTTAGGAGGTGTCAAGAACACCGTAGATCTCGTAGCCTTATCCATTGGGTAATGGAGTAAAAACTGGAAACTGAAAAACTTAGACAATATTGAAATGATGAAATAAAACAGGAAATGACTTTGACTCAAAAACTAACTAGACTCTAACTTAACAACTAATTGAAATTTTTTTGTTTTTAAAAGGAAAAACATGAGCTGAATGTAGAAGTCTCACGGCCTTCACCTCGGGCTTCAAAATTTTTGCAACAACTTCCTTATTCTAGGACAACAAATAAAAATGATATGTAGAATGAAAGTGAACTTATTCTTCAATGATCATGTAAGGTAATGTTTGAGGAACCTACCATTGATTGGTCCTCCTAGAACTTCTTTTCCTTCAAGATATTCTAATAAAAATTCCTTATTACATCTGAATGCAATAATCTTAGAAGGACCTTTCCATAGATTATCAAATTTTCTGTACTTACCTTTATCTTCATTTCAGGCATCCCAACATAGAACAACATCTCCTAGATTAAAATCATCAGCTTTGGTCTTCTTATCAAAAATATTATTGATTTTCTCTTGAGGTTTTGAAGTGTGATTGAAAACTTCATCTCTTGACTGTTGTAGATGAATCATTGGCTGATTCTTTGTTGGACATCATTTGATTCACTGTCAATGTGTTGCGGAATTTTCATCATGGGTACAACTAAACAAGTAGGGAATACTGTGTCAACACCATACACACGCTGGAAAGGTGACATGCTAATTGATCTCTTCATGCTAACTCTTCCTACCCATAAATAATTGGTGAGATTTTTATGCCGATTTCTCTTGTTCTCTTACAGAATCTTCTTGATTATGTTTACTAAATATTTATTTGATGAATCAACCAACTCGTTGCCTTGTAGAAGGACCAAGCCTAATGTGATACTTATCAAAAAATTCAACCATATTTTTGGACTTAAAGGAAACTGCATTTTCAGTAATGATTTTATATGGACAACCAAACTGAGACATGATATTGTTCTCTAAAAAATGAATAATGACAGTATCAATAGCTTGCCTCGTGGGGATGGCTTCAATTCATTTAGTGAATTAATCAGTGCCGTGAGTATCCACTTATGTTGGGTTGATGATGGAGGATGGATTTCACCAATGAAGTCAATTCTCCATTGCTGAAATGGTGCTTGCACTTCAATTGGTTTCAAGGGCAAAGGAAAAATATTTCTCTTCCCCTGAAATATTTGACATTCATGACAAATCATCACTGTTTTATAAGCATCAAAGAATAGACTTGGCCAATAGACACCTACCCTCAATATCTTATTTGTTGTATTCTTCCAATAAAGATGACTACCACAGTTACCTTTATGAAAGTAGCTCATCACTTTTTCAACTTCTCCTTCAACCGAACAATTTAGCAATACTCCACCTGGACATTTCCAATACAAGGCATTGTTGAGGATGAAATACTTGAGATATTTCAACTTCAAAGATATATCTTTATTACTAGTCAATATGGGAGGAGGATTCAAGTGTTGCATAATATGAATAATATCAACATACCATGGAGATGAAGAAAAAATTCCAAATACCTGAGGTAACAATTCATCCTCTTGCTCCTAAGATAATGCAACAATAAATTAATATCCAAAGCATGTAGATTTGATTCAACCATAAGCTTTGCTAGACCTTGTACCTTGATCAGATTTGTAGGCTTGATTTCCAAGTCATACTCCAACATAGCAGCGATCCATTTTCCACGTCACCGTTCAGGATCATTCTGTGTAAGCACATCTTTGATAACATCATTTGGGACATATGCAATGATATGAGAGTGGAGAATATAGACTCGGAAGTACTTCAATGCTTTGAATAACTCCGAGGCTTCTTTCTCAATGATATTGTACCTCAATAATGCATCTCTTATGGTTCTAATGAAGAAGGCGATGGGTTTCTTTGTGTTATGATTTTTATTTTGCATAAGGACAACAACTAGAGTATGCTTCGAAGAAAATGAAAAAATGATGAAATCAAGTGTGTAATCTGGACTAATAAGAATAGCAGCATGAGATAAAGCCAAATTAACTTTATTGAATGACTGCTTTGCCTCTTCAGACCATTTAACTTCACTATCTTTCTTCAACATGTCAGTAATTTGCTGCAAATGTTCAGCAATATTGGGAATAAAACCTTCTTAAAATTTTGATTTTTCCATTGAACGATTGGATTTCCTTCTTGCTTATAGGCTATTCCAATGTCTGAATTACTTCAATCCTTGAAGGATCTATCCGAATACCATATTTTGATATGGTATTTCCTAGAAATTTACCTTCCTCCATAAAAAAACGACTCTTCTTTGAGTTCAACGATATGCCAAACTTTCTTCATCTCTGAAAAATTGTTTTCAAATGTTGTAGTTGTTTCTCATTTGTCTTGGGAAAATAAATGATGTCATCAATATAGATGACCAAAAATAGATCATTTTCATTGGAAAAAGAAATATCCATTGCTTGCCTGAAAGGTAGGCCATGCATTCTTCAATCCGAAGGGAATTTTGGCGTACATGAAGGTGCCCCATGGTGTTGTAAAGACCGTATTTTCCTGATCATCTGGGTGTACTAAAATTTGACTATACTTGGAGTATCCTTCCAACAATGAAATTCTGTAAGATCCAACTACCCTTTGTAAAATATGGTCCATATTTGGTAGTGGGTAATTGTCTTTCAGCAAAACTTTATTTAGATTTATTAAATATATACAAAAACGGATCTCTCCTGTCTTATTCCTTACTGGCACCAAATTAGACATCCAATTTGAAAAGAGAAGTGGAACTATAATACCAGCAGTAAATAATATGTTTATCTATTTTTTAATAGAGGAAAACAAATTGGGATTCATTCTCCTTAACTTCTGGAGGAAAGGCTTCTGATCCAGATTTAAGGGAATTGTATGCTGGATTATAATCTTATCGTACACTTTCAGATGAGAATACTCCCAAGAAAATAGTTCAGCAAACTGAGACATGAGGGCTACGTATTTACCTTTCATCTCTTAGCTCAAGGATTTTGAAATCTTGACCATCTTTGGATTTTCAGGAGTGCCAACATTGAGATCTTCCACTCCCACTTTTGTTGGTAGCATGGTCGATTTGTGTGCAGCATCATCTTGGTCAAATATCTCCTCTAAAGGCACTATACCTCTTGGAATGGAGTTGTCTTTCAGCTGAAGTACTTTCATTTCTGTTGCATGGAATTCTTGGTCATCTTCATAGCACTAATTATCCATTTGTGAATTCACAAATTCCTCTTTTGTTTGTAATAAGTTGTTGATATGTTTATCATCTTAAAAGACTTGCCAATACTGAACATTATTTGGAACAACAGGACGATGTTTCGCGTTTATCTCATACTTCTTATTTGGATACAATGGAATTTTAAACATTTTGGCGAAAGTGGAAAGAGAGTTATAAATAACATTGTTGTCCCTTGGAATCAATGACAAAGTATACTCGGTGAAGGTTTTGAGGATATCTAACATTGAATTTTTGTAAGCTTGTATCCTAGGATGCTTGGCCTTGTATTCTCCTTTGACTTGTTTTATTACCAGCTTGGAATCGCCATACATAGAAATTTTCTTGGCACCTAGCTTCTTGAGAATTTTCAAGCCATCTATCAAAGCCTCATACTCTACTTCATTGTTCGAACAGTCAAATGTCAACTTGTAAGAGGAAATTTGAACATTGGGAGGAATGTTAAGTGATTGATTTATAGGGATGTGAATCCATACTCCAATGCCATCCCCTTCCTCTCCCAAACCATTTTCTTCATCAGGAAGCTACAAATCGGGTGAATGGACTTCATTTGCTTCTTGAGAGAGTTCTATCGTATAAAAAATTTATCTAACTTTCATTATTTCATCTATTTTTTGGGTTGATGCAGTTGGTTCCAAACCACTTGACATCTTTTCTTGTTTTTCTGCATTTGCAATTTCTAAATTTGGAACTCAAAAAATGTTTGTCTTTTCATCAATCAAACTTTCTAAAGATGCTAAAAATTCATCATTGAATAAGATAAAGGACTCTAAATCTGTGCGAAAAACATGTATGGGATGATTATTAGGCTTTTCTCTGCTACTGATCATGTACTTAATTTTACTTTCTCAGTATATTTTTTTGAGTTTCCCAAAGACGGGAATTGTAGCATATGAAAATTCAAGCCACAAGGTACCTCTAAGCTTTGCTCCCCATGGTCGAGACAACAAAATTCCATATCTGGGATGGATATCAGCCACAAAAACATCCATAAGTACATTCTTGGTTGGGATTTTCTCTAAATATACCACTAGGTCTTTAATGAGGCCAAGAAATTTCACCCTCCCTGAATCAAATGAATAAATATCATGGTAATTCCTTGTGATATCCAAGCCTAATATTTCCATAATGGCCTTGGGCATAAGGTTATGAGAGGCTCTGGAATCAAGCATGGCATTGTGGAGGATAAAATCATGGATTTTGAGGCTAAGATAAAATGGAGGGACATCACTATCTTCTAAATCACCATCAACGACAGGACCAATTAGAAGTTTCGGGTGATCATCACTTACATTAACCATTTTGTACATATGATCAACCCTAAGAAACTTAGCTACTTCAAACTTATATTTTTCGTTCTTAACTATTTCAATTAGAGAAATGGAAACGTTCAACTTTGTGATTTCATTTTCAAGACTAAAAAGAGAAAAATGTTTTTCTACCTCTTTCAATGGTGCATATTTCTTATTTGGTTGATATTTGTGTGGAATTTCCTTCTTTTCCTCCATATTTTGTTTCTTTATCCTTCTTTTGTCCACTAGTGGAAACTTCAGTTCTTTTAGTAGGACTAGGAACAATAGGCCCTTTGTATTTTATTTGATTGGGAATGGCAGTTTCTTTATGATGAGCATCGATTTGATATTTTTGCTTTTTATTGGAGGTTATAGGGACATTCATACTCCTAAAACCATACTACCTCTGTACTTGAGTAAGATAATTCTAATATACCCTCTGATAATCTTCCAACTGTACTGATAGCATGTCTTCATTTGGCAAGACATACTTTTGATCATCCGGTGCATAAATTTTTGCATAAAGATGATCTTCTTGAGTGAGGAAAATAGGCTGTTGATTCTCCTTAAATAAATTATTCTCACCAGAAATTTATTCTTCATCTTCTTCATCAGGACCATTAGTGTAATTCTGTTGAAATTGAGTGTGAATTTGTTGCTGACTTTGTGGATCTTGACCCCTATTTTCCCTTTGCTTTATCCTGTACTGAGGTTTTTGGTTTTGACCTGTGAAATTGGGATTTTGCATGGAGGGTTCAGCTTGTCTATCAACAATAGAAATTTTATTGATCATCTTCTCCATGGTTTTGATCAAGGTGTCTAATTTTCCCTCTAATGAAGTAGATGTTTCTTCTTTGATAATGACCATTTTCCTCATCTTCATTTTAGATTTTTTGATGATCAAATTAGCTTCCACGCTCACTGAATTTCTCTTCATTTCTTCAAGATTTGATGTGTTTCTTTCCCTTAGTTAGTAATCCATGTTAGGATCGAAACCATCAGGATAGTGAAGTAAAGCAAGGCCTGGAGGAGGCTTGATATTTTTAGGAATTGAATCATAGATTTTATTGAATCTAGCTATGAAGTCTTGGACATACTCATTTTGATTAATTTTCAAGGCATTATATTCAGATAATATTTGTAATGGATTCTTCTTATCCTCCCATTTTGTCATGAATAAGTCAATCAGTTGCTGTGAAGTAGCTATTGAACCAACTGTGAGAGAATGGAACCATTTCTTAGCCTCTCCTGAGAAACTTTGTGCAATGATGTGTATCTTGGCATCATCATTTTCTATATCTTCAAAATCTATGAAATAAACCACTTTGAACATGTGTTTGTAAGCAGTAACCTCTGATGTTCCATCAACAAGGGGCAATCTTTGACCATAATTTTGAGGTAGTGCAGTGATTTGTTGGGGTAAAATTAGTGGAGAAAATCTGGCCATGATTAATGGAGAGGGTTGTAAAGGTGTTAATGGAGTGAAAACTTGCAGAGGTAATGATGGAAGGAAAGGAAGAGATTGATCATGTAGCTGTATGAGAAGGTGTGATGACACATGGTGAAACAAAATCTTGTTGTTGATATTGGAAATAATATTTGTCTAAAGTTTCTTGAAATTTATCCACCAAACCTTTAAGTTTGTATAAATTAGACCAAACTTCACTATCAACCTCAGAATAAGAAGACTCATAAAATGGTACAAATGTCTCAAAATAAATATGATAAAAAATGGTATCTTAAAGAAAGGTATCGGAACTAGACCTGAACAAAGATGTTTCAAATTCTGAATTATAGGACAAAACTTCTTAAGCAAATATTGTAGGCAAGGAATTTGATTGGCAAGTGGAGGAATATCTCTTCCAACTTTCTGAGACTTGGTTTTCTTCTTTCTTAAAAGACTTTCAGGGTAATTTACAATTGGTGATGGATTTAGGTCTACATTTGACCTAGTATGTCATTTAGGAGCTAAGTTAGATAGGAATTTTGACTTTCGCTCGAATTTAACAACTCAAACTGTTTCAAATGATAGAACTTGTCTCTCATAAGTCTAACCTTTAGTGAATCAAATAAATTTTCCCAGAGAAGGTTTGACAATTTCTCCTTGGAAACAATGCCAATAATGTTATCACCCCCCCAACTTCCCAAGGCTGAGAGTGGGATTGAAGGAAGGTAACCACAGACCAACCCTTAGGTCAAGTAGCTAGCCCTACCAGGACAAGAGAGGGATCTCTCAATGTCACTTTGTATTTAACTAAATGAATGAATATTTAATGATCTTAGGGTAGGTATATAAGCTCATTAAATAGGGTTTTTGTTTTGTTTTTTATGTGCTTAATAGGATTGAAAGTAAGGAGACTAGGTATAGGGTTTTAAGGTCCGAATTTCAAAATAAATATGCAAAGAATATGGATGAGGCCAGCTAGGTAGCTTGAATTTTTTTTATTTTTTCATTGTGTAGAGGATGAAATGATAGAAAATCAGAATGAGCACTGAGGTGAATTCATTCATTTAGAATAACATAACATATAATCTAAATCTCGTTAAAACAAAGCATGAAAAGACATGTTTTTCTGATTATAAACTGACAAGATAAACACATAGAAGCATGTTTATTAAAGAGGAAAGCATATCATTTAACATGATACGATAAACATACATGGAAAGAAAAAATGCTCCAAGGCATACCACATGATTCTCAACACTGTGTTTGATTTCATTCCAAAGGCTTGTACAATAGCTCCACTACAAAAGACAACTATAAAACCCAAGAAAAGACTAAAGAGGGTATAATTATAGAAAAATATGCACAATAACACCTTACAGGGTCGA
Organism: Pinus albicaulis; assembly: GCA_034641835.2. NCBI lineage: Eukaryota > Viridiplantae > Streptophyta > Pinopsida > Pinales > Pinaceae > Pinus > Pinus albicaulis. The sequence goes on along the minus strand of CM076577.1, from coordinate 246,608,622 downwards.
AATCCCATCCACAATGCATCATAAATACATGAGATGAGTCACTTCCTATAATTTAGGGAGGTTAGAAACCATTCCGTGAAATTCAACTATAGACTAAGAGTGCATGTCCCCCACATTAAATTACATGTTTCCTCATGGTAAGAGGTAAAAAACAACTCAATTACTGTAATTCCAGCTCAAAGGACAGCAAAACCTTGAAATTCTAACTTTTTCTAGGCCTGACAAGTGTACTGAGTAATCCTATGCAGATGTGTAACACTTTTTATAGATGCGTAACAGACTTTTGGAGATGTGTAACACTCTTTTGCAACTGATTTTGAGGGAATTTTAGGACTCCAAATATAAATATGAAAGATATGTCAACTAGCCCCGTATGTCTAGTTTCCAGAACATCTTGAATTTTCAAAAATTACCCATGGGAAGGCCTCCAAAAGTTGATTCTCCCAAGGTTACTATGGATGCGTAACAGACTATTAAAAATACACGCAGAAGCATAGAAAACTAGTGGTTTTTTTACTTTTCATTCTAAACAAGCTGAGATTTTTAGGCAGCAAGGGTTCCTGATCTATGAAGTACTCATAAAAATGAATCCAACCATGTAATCCATTCATCATCTAGGAGCCCTAGTAAAAAATGTAACAACCTGGCGCTATGCATTTGTAAAGGTTGAATTTCTAGTTTAGTGCAAAAATCACTAAAAATACCAAAATTACTCAAAAATTCTCCAAATTTGTTTTGTGGCACCTTTGGATGATGTGATACACAACCAATGAATCTTAAGCCAGAAAATCTAAACCATTCTTCTCTTGTAGCTTCATTTGAGCTTTTTGAGCTTCTTTTTCACTTGTTTAAGCCTAATTTGTGAAATTTTGTTCCTAGTACGATAATGATTGGTCATATGTCTCTGGAGGTTGTTGTATTTTTTTTCCCTTTTCAAAATATTATCCATTTTTTCATTCACCCTCCCAAACCACAGTTCTCTTTCTTGATTGAATTCCATAGCTATTAGCTCATCAACAATCATTTGTTCAAGTGGATGAGCTAACTATCTTTCTGGCTCCAACGCCCTCATCGGGCCTCTTGTCTTTTCCCTTCTTGGCTGTGTTTCAATCTCCATGTCTTGCATTTGATCAAAATCTATTACTTTCCTTCCTTTACCTTTATCTTTATCTAGGTATTCCTTAGGTTTTCTTTGTATCAGTTGCTTCGCCTTCAATTGCCATTTTTCTTGTTGTAGGAAAGTAATTTGAGAATTTGCAATGGATAAAATATCCCTCAAATATGCTATTTTCTTGTATTTCTCCTTTATGATCTCTTCAAATGATTTGACTTCAACCTGCTTTGCCACCTCAACTTCTAAGGGAATATGCTCATCATTTTGGTGCAATGGTGATTCAATCTGATGCATGAGTAGATTTTCCTATATTTCTCTTTTCTCAGCTATAGTGTCAAGTGTAGGTACACTTTTAATGAATTTGGGAGAAAATACCTGACTCTTTCCTTTCTCATAGATGTGAATGAACTCAATAACCCTAACAGCCTTTGAAATCTAATTTTTCATGCTGGAAGATCCAACCTCCATTGGTTGTGCTATGATAGTGATGATATGCTATGCATGATAGGAGGAATAATGGTGGGTGTTACTACTAATTTTTCCATGAAGGTTTCCCAAGTCATGTTGATGGATGAAAGATTATGTAAAATAATGAGTTTGACTAGACCATGGTGAAAAAGACTTGGGTGATGATATTTGCTTCTTCTTTGGACCTTTTCAGTCATTCTAACCAAACTTTTGTACAATAATATGGAAATTCAAGTGGTTTAGTATAGGTAAAATGCATCAACAATATGATGTGGTACCTATAGAACCTAGAGAATCTCCCTTCACATATGAAATATTTCATAATTAACCTCATCAGAGGACCATATTTATTAAGGAGGTGCCTGAAAGGGAAGATGTACTCAAGGTTCTCTCTAGCATGAGGTTTGAAGAATAATTTCTAATATTCAAGGTCTATGTCAATGCCCTTAAACCAATTTTGTCCATGACTTGGTAATAAGTTGAACTCTACACCTGCAATGATGGCCTTTCCCATACTGAAACTTGTGGAAAATAAGCTTGTTAATTAGATATGACAACCTTATTCCATGATTTTTTCACAAAATTTCAAACATCCAGTCCTCTCAAAGCATCCTTGGGGAAAAGGTGACGAATTAACTTCTTTCAAGAATGAGGGCTCAAATATGATGTGGCGCCCTCTTTTTGGATTTTGTTTTCACTTTCCATAGTTTCTATAAAAAGGATAAAACCATGGGTGTTTAGATGCAATGGGTATGTATACTGTGAATTTGGAAAAACAGAGGACAGGGATAGGGTACGTTTGGAGGATGAGATGAAGGGTAATGAAACCAAGATCAATTCCAAAAGAAATTCAGGATGTAGGGTTGTGTATTGGCTTCAAAATACAAGTGAATTTTGGTGAAATTGGTTTTGTATTGGCTTCCAAAGGTCTCGAGTTTGAATCACACTTGGCTCACACTAAGGGGGAGATTTTTCAACATTGAATAAACCAATGCTCCCTGTGTGTTTCACGACATGTGCTTAACCTCCTCTCCTAGATCTGTTAACGTTGGTGATGCATCCATTTACTAACATTTGTGGGTTTTGGTGTAATGGAAATCATGATTCCAACATATTGGACGACTTTCAAAATAATTGGTTCTTCGTTATTGCATTAAAAGAGCACCAATTCCATTTTATGAGGCATCACATTCCACGATAACAGTTTTTTTGATGTCTGGCGTAGCTAAGACTAATGCTTGGAACATTGCTTCCTTAAGATGTTCAAAGACCTTAGTTGCTTCTAGAGTCCAAGAAAATGCATATTTCTTCAGTAATGTTGTTAGAGTTGTTGCTATTCTCCCATAATTCTTAACAAACTTGTGATAATACCCTATCACCCCAAGAAATCCTCGAAGATTATTTATGGTTGTGGGGGTTTTCCATTCCTTATTGGATTTAATTTTCTTAGGGTCTACCTTAACACCCTCATGATTGCTCATTTTATGTTATTTTCATCATATTTTCAATTTTTCAATTTTACGAGATCACATATTATTCATTTATTCTTTATTATTTTGGACGATATATCGAAAGGCGCTTTGAGGACTGAACCTAGGGTTATGGATCAATGGCGGAAACCCTAGGGGCCTACAGTTCTCCGACGGTACTCTCTGCCATTTCGAGTTTTCAACGTCGATGTGACAGGTCAGCTACATTGTCAGAGGACAAACCACACTTGGGACTCCCACAGCTAGCCACGAGGTGCACGGATAGGAGAGGGAAGGTCGTTTCCATCTAACCAGGAACACAATTGAGGTTAGTGGCAAATGCTTGTTTATTCTTGCAATACGGCATTTGGCAGTTAGGGTTTCAGAACAGGTGCGAACTTTCCGCATCCGTGGTGTTGGTTTAAGGAGACATCCCAACGACAGTAATGGGGTTTGACAGCGAGTACGTGGACATTAAACTTGCACCTGAAGATTTGCTTACATGTTGGGGGCATGAGGTCCGGCATGAGGTTTCTGCTAAAAATTTGGACCAGTTCTTCCTGAAAGTTGCAGAAAAATCTCAAGGTCTGAGTGAGATAGGCGGTCAGCATGGGGTTTTAATTGGAGCCACTCTGTTGGAAGAGACCTTGCAAAGCACCTTAAGCGGGAGGTGGAGGGTTGGGGTTTCCTCTGCTCAAACCCTACCACAAAACTCGAGGTTTGGAAACAGTGGAAGCTCTCAGTAGCATTTTCTTCTTCCCACTCCATTTGCGCCGGAACCAGGTATTCCTTATTTTCCTACTCTCACAGGCGGATTATAAGATATTGTTTTTAGTCGTGTTTTGCAAGGTCTTGTGGGCCAAAAAACCCCTCTGGCTTTTCGGCAGTAGGCTATAGATCTCGCTGGAGTTTGTGCGAAGGTCGATACCCCCTGGTATCAAAACCCTATCCTGACTCAGGACCTTAATATTTCAAACCTTCCTTCCTTCCTAGCAAACCAAGCGGCCAACTCAACCCCTGTGTCTGAAGAAGGCCGACCTTGTTTGGTGTAAGAAGAGGTTTGAAACCTTAGTTCATCTAGGGTTTCATCAAACAAAGCTGTAGAAGGTGAACTACAAAGATCGGTGGAAGAAGTTCAGGCACTTGGACAGAGCCAGGATTGTAGACTTGGTGCGGGACAGGTTTCAGCCAAGGGTGTGGAAAAGGGGGTCTCCAGAGAAGTCGTTGAAGGGCGACCTAGGTCGCCTGTGTTAGAAGTTACAGATGCACCCCATACTCAAGTGGAAGGAGGAGAAGAGCGGAGAAAGGAGTCTGTGGGAGCAAAGAGAAAAAATAGCAAGGCGATTACAAGAAAGGAGGAACGCCCTAGCTATGTCCTTGGGGTGGATATACGAATAGAAGAAGTTATGGAGGCTACTGAAACCATCTTGGTAGACAGAGTCCAGGGTAGGAAGTATTCGGCGGATTATATTACTAAGTGGACCTCAACGGAGTGGAAGGATGCCCCTGGGGGGCCTATTGAAATCAAGGTCCTGGATAGAGGATGGTTCAGTATCAAATTTGGACAGAAAGAACATCTAGATTGGGTCCTGGAAAGGAACTGGTGCTTTGGGAAGCGACCGATCCTGTTTTGGAGATGGACTCCTCTTTTTTATGCACAAAAGGAAAAAATGGCAGAATCCCCAGTGTGGGTTAAATTACCTGGGCTCCCAATGCCTTTCTGGATGGACTCTGCATTTCACTCAATTGGTAACACGCTTGGAAAATTTCTTGATGTTGATAGGTCATTTGAACAGTCTCGTAACATTAGTGTGGCAAAAATCCTTGTTAGTCTCAACCCCAGGGAAGGCTTAGCTGATGCCATGACCTTGAAGTACAGAGAGCTGGAGTTCCTACAGACTCTGGATTATGAACACCTTCCTTTTCGCTGCCACAGATTCCATAAGTATGGTCACCTGGCTAAGGACTGCCCCCTTGGGTACTAGAGAAGAAGAAGGGTTAAAAAATTTGCTAAGGAAAATGTGGCCTCTCACAAAGCGGAGGATAAAAATGGTCTGGAGGAGGTTCTAATAGAAGAAGTCGCAGGTCTGGAAGAGGATACGAAGGCCTCTTTGTCTACAGGACCCAATCTCTCCTCGCTCAAACTGTCTAAACCAGACCCTGCTCTGGAGACCTTCCAGGTTCCCCTCCCACAATAAGGGGCAGTTGGTATGACTAAGACGGGTACGCATCTCCCTTCTCCTTCTTCTATTCTTTCATCTTATTTTGTTTCTACTTCGGGTTTGTCTGAGCCTAGTCCCTCCAGGCTGGCCCCTCAAGTTTTTCAATCTATGGTTGGTTATTTTCTGTCTGCAAATAGTATCATCATGTCTATTCCTTCATCCCCTGGGCCCTCTCCCTCAATCCCTCCTGAAGGTTGCGACCTGGCCTCTCACTCATCCAGTTTTCTTGTGGCCCCCCATTATAATCTAAGACCTCTAGCCACTCGGATTTGTAAAGGTTTTTGCAGTTGGGGGTTTATCATCTGATCCCATTCCTTTTGGGCCGAGGAAGTCGAGGGGTAGAAAGTCCAAACTTTCTAAAGCACAATTGAAAGCTAAGATTGACATAGCAGATGGCAAGTATAGGTCTTTATCTGGGGTGCTTAGAGCAACGCTGCCACCCAACCAAGAGTTGAGATGATCATACTTTCTTTCAACTGTAGGGGTTTAGCTAGTCAACCTAAAAAACTAGCTCTCAGAGATCTGGTGAACTCACATCAACCAGATGTTTTTTTACTTCAAGAAACTTTGGGGTAGGGTGATGAAGTTAAAGGAATTCTTTCTAAATTGTTCGCTGGCTGGGTGTTCCAAGTTCTCGATGCTATTGGTAGGTCAGGAGGCTTGGCAACGGGGTTTAAATCTGGGAAATTTAGAGATATCTCCTCTTGGGGGTTTGAGAACTCTTTGGCGATGGAACTTTACTCAAGTGAACTCTGTTTTCTGATCCTTCTTCTTAATGTGTATGGCCCCTGTATTGAAAGGGAAAAGTTTTGGGACCCCTTATTTTTGAAAACAAGTATGGGTCATCCAAATCTCATAATTGGTGGGGACCTAAATTTCTCCCTTGGTGCATCGGAGTCCTGGGGAATTTCAGCAAGAGAAGATCATCTTACGGACTACTTCTCCAACAAACTAGCTACCTCTCAGTTGGTGGATGCCACCTTAATCAAACCTAGGCCAACCTGGAGAAACCGAAGAATGGGGGAAGCCTGGATTGCTAAAAAGCTGGACCGCTTTCTCCTGGGTGAAGATCTTGTGGAAATAATTCATGTATTCAGGCATTAGGTTGAGGAAGGAGGCATGTTAGATCATCTTCCAATCCTTTTGGAAGTCTTGGGAGGCTTGAAAAACTTGGAACTTCGTTTAAATTTAATTCCTCCTAGCTAAAATATGAATCCTTTAACTCCTTGTTCCATTCTACATGGAGGAAAGGGAATCTAAGGGGCTCAGTAAGCAGTAGTCAACATCTCATGGAAAATCTGAACAATATGAAAAAAGCGACTAAGGAATGGTCTCGGGAAAAAAAAAAAAAAAAAAGAGGAGGAGCTTAGGTAAATGAAGAACTGGACTTTCTCAAATCTCCAGAAGGAGTAGGATATTCCTCTCAGGAGTCCAGGAACCAGGTTAGAGAATTGGAAACTGCCAAGTTGAATATTCTTCAACTCAAAGAGGAAATTTGGCGTCTAAAAAGTAGAGCTATCTGGCTCCAAGCTGGGGATGAAAATACTAATTTCTTTCAGAACTATGCTAAAGGAAGAAGAAATGTTAACACCATCTGGGAAATTCTGAAGGACAATGGAGAGAAAGAAAAATCTTTTGAAGATATTTCCCATTTAGGGGTAAATTTGTTCAAAGACCTTTTTAGAGCTCCAGAGGAAGTCTCCATAGTTGAAGTTATCAGGGTGGCCCAATTATTTCCTAGTTATATTGATGAGGAAGGCAATGACAATATTATGGAACTAGTCTCAAAAGAGGAGGTGGAGGCTATTCTAAAGGCAATGCAGAAGGATAAAAGTCCAGGCCCTTATGGTTGGATGGATGAATTTTTCCAACACTTCTTTGAAAGCCTACGGGATGACCTGGTGGAAGTGGTTGAGGAATCATGTCTCTCTGGAACCATATATCAACCCTTCAACACAACTTTCCTAGTCCTCATTCCCAAATCGGATCATCCCTCTTCATTTGTTGAGTTCCGCCCTATCTCCTTGTGTTCTTGCATCTACAAGCTCATAGCTAAATGATCGCCTCCAGATTGAAACCTTTCCTATCCAAGCATATTTCAGCTAAGCAATTTGGGTTTTTGGATGGAAGACAAATCCATGAAGCAGTGGGGGTGGCACAGGAAACTCTTCATAGCCTCAAGAAAAACAGAAAAAAGGGAGCTATCATCAAAATTGACCTATCCAAATCATTTGACAGAATTATTTGGATGTATCTAAGACTCCTATTAACACATCTGGGCTTCAGATTTGATTTTTTCAGATGGATCATGAGTTGCATCACATCCTCCTCAATTGCTATTTTTATTAATGGTGCGGCTACAGATTTTTTTAGCCCTCAAAGGGGCCTTCATCAAGGATGCCCTCTCTCCCCTCTTCTCTTCTTGCTGGCAGCAAAAAGTCTGAGTCTAATGTTACATGCAACAAAGAGGGAAGGAAATCTTAGAGGAATAGAAGTGGTAGTAAATCTATGGGTTACTCATCTGCTGTTTGTAGATGATATACTCCTCTTTAGTAATGGGAGCCCAAAAGACTGATGTTGACTTAAGGAAATGCTTGATCTTTTTCTGAAAGAAATGAGGCTACGCATAAACGAGAAAAAATCTTCCCTGACAACAATTGGGCTCGAGAGAGAGGAATTGGGAAGGATTGTTACAATTATGAACTTTGAAATCAAATCCCTATAGGACCTTTTCAAGTATCTGGGGTTCATTTTAAAACCAGATTCCTATCTCATTAAAGATTGGAAGTGGCTTATAGCTAAGATAGAAGGTTGAATGAATCACTAGAGTTTCAAGTGGCTATCTAGAGCAGGTAGACTGGTCCTGATTAAATCAGTAGAAATGGCCATCCTTGTTTACTGGGCTAGTCTGTCTTGGGTCCCTAAAAAAATTTTGACCTCGATTAACAAGATCTGCAGCAAATTCCTCTGGGCAGGATCAGAGGTTGAACACGTGACCCCCTGGGTGGCTTGGGAGAAAATTGTGAGACCAAAAGGCTGGGGAGGTTGGGGACTTAAAGACCTTTTCACCTTCTCAAAATCCTTGGCAGCTAAGCTAGCTTGGAGATTAATCACAGTGGAAAATTTTTGGACCTCTGTTACCAAAAGGAAATATATAGACCCAATGCCAATCCTGGAATGGCTGCGATTTCCCCAGAAGTCTTCAGAAAACTCTTCCGTTGTATGGAAGGCTACAATAGCTTCTATTAAGGTCATATAACAAGGGTTGGCCTAGCATGTAGGAAATGGAACTCAGGCTAGATTGGGTAGAGATCCATGGGTGGGTTGCACGGGGAGTTTTTCTTTCTCAAGAGATCTAATAGCCTTTCTGAACAATAGAGGTCTCATATGTCTTAATCACATTGTGGATCCTGTAAACTCCTCTGTTTGGAAGCAAGAATGGCGGTCAGGGTTTGCTCTCCAGTTAGAGGCAAGATGGATGGGGGAGTGGGAGAATTACATTTTGGACCTACAGAACTCTAACGTAAGAATTCAAGACAAACCAGATGAGCTTAGATGGGTCCACTCTCAGTCTGGGCTCTACACCCCAAAAATGGGATATAACTAGATTATGAACCAAAACGGATGGGAGGAACCTCAATGGTGGTCCAAACTACTCTGGAAGCTGAAAGGGACGGCTAATTCAAGGTTGTTCTTCTGGTGCATTCTCCGGAAAAAATTTCCTACATGGGACTTCTTGCAAAGAAGGGGGAAAATTGGCCCTAGATGGTGCTCGCTTTACAAAGATAAGCTAGAAACGGTGCATCATGTTTTTCTCACAAGCCCTTTCAACATAAGCATGTGGAATGAAACATTGTGCCTGGTCAAGATTCCACAGAAGTGGGAAGGACAGGATGTGGATGATGCATGGCAAAGGTGGTGGCAGGAAGCTCCAGATGATAGGGTTCACACATTCCCTCTTCTGGTCACTTGGGGCACTTGGATAGCGAGGAAACAAGTGATTTTCAAAGACTCTCCTTTTCCTATCTGTAAGTTGGCTACTGAAGGCGAATCCATTTTTGACCAAATCCCAATCCCTGCTCAGTCCTAGCAAGTTTGAATCATTCAGCAGGAATTTTTCAGGGGAGACATTCCCTGGGCATTTTATGATGGAGCATCTGATCCGCAAAGTAGGTGCGGTGTAGGGCTGGTTGTCCATTTTCCTTCAAGAAATATCCTCAAAGCCTCTATTGGTTTGGGACAGGGGACTAATAATTTTGCAGAACTCAAAGCCCTCCACCATATTTTAAGCTAGCTTTCCCTTTTGAACTTGAGAGTGGTTTAGGTTTTTGGGGACTCTATAAATGTTGTAAAGTGATTCAATGGGTCTCAGTGTTGTAATAATTATATTTTGTTGCCTCTGCTTGAAGAGATTAATCACTTGAAACTTATTTTTACTGAGATTTGTGTTTGCCATATTTATAGGGAAAGGAACCACAATGCAGACCGCCTTTCTAAAGAAGGCGTTGAACAAGCTCTGGGCTCTTGGATAGTGGTGGAACTGGTTGATGGGCTTATTCAAGCCATTGATCATCCTGTCTTTTTTTTTTAAACTCTAGACTCTGCTCTGTTGTGTCTTTACAAGTTTTAAATATTATGTTTTTGCAAAAACTTCGTAATACTATGATAAAATATGCTTTCAAACTTCTCTCTTGATCTTGAGTTGTTTTCCTCATAGAGGAGGTTCAAGTCTTGATAAAATCCTTTTTTTGTCAGTTTTGGACGGAAACTAGTACAATGTCAATTTCCCTGTTTCTGACAGTAGTCCTTGCTCTCCTCTGTTTCGGGTGTTTTTCCTGAAAGGAAGCCCGGGAGGAGGGAAGGGATGAGAAGGTCTCACTCTTTTTTGGATAAGGCTGGTTGATGAAACTATTTATCACAGCTAAAACTACTTTTCTTTCTTAAAAGGGAGAAAAGCAGCTCTCTCGAATGCTTTTACATACACTATGTAACTCTCTATACTCTAATAGAAGGTTCGATTTTTTTCTTGTGGAAAAAAAAAACACCCTCATGATATACAATATGACCCATATATTCCACCTCCTCTACTCCAAAGAAACATTTGGATGTTTTTTAATATAATTGCTTCTCCTCCAATAGTTTGAGCACCTTGTCGACATGTTGAATGTGATCCTTCCAAGACTTGTTCTAGATTAGTATATCATCAAAAAATGCTGACAAAATTTTCTAAGGTTTTGAAAATGGAATTCATCAAACCTTGAAATGTGTAAGGTGCATTGGTAAGGCCAAAAGGCATGACCAAAAATTCATAATGACCCTCATGAGTTCTAAATTTTTTTTTCGGAATGTCTTCGATATTCATTCTAATTTGATGATATCCTTAACTAAGATCCAACTTGGTGAAGTAAATTTCTCCATGTAATTCATACAAAAATTCATCAATGATAGGAATGGGAAATTTATTTTTAATAGTGAGCTTGTTTATCTCCCTATAATCCAGACACATGCACCATGATCCATCCTTCTAGTGCACCAATACTACTAGAGCAAATAAAGAACTTTGACTAGGTTGAATTATATTGGCCTCTAACATTTCTGCAACCATATATTAAATTTCACGCTTTTGGGCATAGGGATATCTGTAGGGCCTGATGTTTGGAGGAACACTTCCTGGAATATAATGAATAGCATGATCATAATAATGAATAGGTGGGATTCCTTTTGGAGTCTTAAATACCTTGGAATGATTGCCCAATAATTTTTCGAGATCTAGAGAAATAGATTATTTTGATGTTTGAACCTCTAGCGAGCATAATTTTGCAATTACTCCTTGTTGTTATTTCTTTAGAAGAATTGTAATGCCATTAGAGTTGATTATATTTCTTGGTTTCCCTGTGATAACTTCCTTTCCTTCCCAAAAAATATTCAAGAAAAGTTCTTTAAAATTAACAGTTATTGTCCCCAAAGATTGTAACCATTGGACTCTTAGTAAAACATCAACAACACCCATTAGAATGGAAAGCATTGACTAAAACAATTTCTTCTCAGCACACTTATGACCTTTAATGTACTTGCTATCACACATGTATTAAATCCATTTTTCCCCTTTTTCCCAAAATTTTTGTGGTGTCAACCTTGTAGGTTGTGGAATTATAGGATTATAACACTTCCATCTTTATAGTTGTGAGTGGTAGACTTCCTTGTTTCCATCATTTCACTTTCAACTTTTCTTGCCACCCTGAATTCCTTCTCCAATGAATCAGGTTCCTAAAGGCGAACCTCATGTTGGATTCTACCATTTAAAGTACCAATGAATACATCAATCCTATGCTCTTATGGAATATCATTTACCCTTATATTCAATTTTTGGAAGTCCTCAATGTGCTCCGCCATTAAACCCTTTTGTTTGAGATTTATCAATTGGCTAAAGAAAGTGTTACTATTTGTATCCTCAGAATGTGCTATCATTTCCTCAGTAAAAATTGACCAAGTGAAAAGTGGTTTACGTGAACAAAGTCATCGATACCATATAAACTGACTGGGTTCTAAATATAAAGATGCAAGGCATACCTTTTGTGTGTATTGCACATTATGGAGATCAAAATATTGCTCCATCTGTAGTATCCATGTTATCGAATGTTTGCCATAAAAATTCCTCATATCGATATTTGGAATATGGTGGGTCTTTAATCCAAAGTTAGAGTCTCTAAAATCATGATTAACATTCCTTTTCTTCTCATCATGAGTTTTATCGAATACCTTTCTACATTAGGAATCATTTCTTGTAGCAATTTTTTCAAACCTTCCATCTGAGCTTTCATGTCTGCTTTTAATCCATGCTTCAAAAATTCCATGTATGCTTTTAATCCATCCTTCAAACCTTCCATATATTATTTTAAACCATTCTTCAAACCATCCATCTTAGCTCCCATTTCATTTTTTGTTACTCTTTGCGAGAGAGAAATTTGTTGCACTTGGTCTTGTAATTTTGATGTCTATGTTGTATTTCTTCCTCTTCTTCATCCATCATTGTAGAGATTTCTGTTTGCTTACTAGGTGTTTCCATTTTCATGCATCGAGTCATTTTGGAATCAAACAATGATATATATGCTTCACTATTCCCCTTGAATCACTTCAAACTGATTTTTCAAATAAAAACTTATGCAAATTTTAAAAAAATACACACATTTTTCTTGCTTTGTAGGAGCTTGATATTGAATCTGTTGTAGCTTTGTAAGTTTGGATCTCCAAGATATAAAATTTTGTCTTGTTGTATCCCTATGAGTCTTATTTCCAACCCCACAAGTCAAACTGAGATTGGATTCTTCAAGAAAGATTTATGCCTGATCTCCCACGATGACCTGATTATAGACGGGTTCAGTAGAGTGAACTTGTATGGAATGCCACGTGCCACTTTTTCGACATTCAGCCCTAAAAACGATAAACAAGAAACTATAATCTATGTACTTTCACTAAATTTTTACGAAATTCAAATGCTCGGAGAGAAATTTATGACGATTTTCCCTAGGTCGTTTGAGATTGAATTATGAATCCTGCAAAAACCCTAACTTACTCAAATCATATCTCCGAAAATATAGTGAACCAAGATCTGAAATTTATACATGAATTTCACCATGATTTCGGCTCCACGTGGTTGAAATTTAAGCTTATGAAGCTTCACAGGGAAAAAATTATATCTAAAGTACCAAGATGACCTATTTGAAGCAATGAAACCTACAATCCAAAGTTATGATACGAAATGTCATGAGCTTAGCTCACAAGATAAAATAAAAGATAGATCAATGATTTGAGAAATAGGCCCTTCAAGGAGACAACCTCCTTTAAATTACATCATAAATGAACAATTATTGGACGATACAAATGACAAGACCTCCTTTCTATATTTAGGAGTCTAAGGGGTCACAATATAATCAAAGTCTACATAAGGATAATAATGTGAGGGCGCATCAATAACAATAGTGGGATTCTATGGGGAACAATAATAACAATATAGGGATAAATTGGGCACAATAATAAAAATAATGGAACTACATTATCAATAACAATAAGGGGCTACACTAGTATTATAGGGACCTAACAATATCATATCTAAAAGTGTCATTAAACTCTTATTGTTTATTGTTGTTTTACTCTATTTTTGTTACATATTTTTTTTAATGTATAGATTTTTAACTTATATATTAATTCTTTTGATCACTAATAATAATAATAATTTAAAATAAATATATAATTTAGATTTTTATGGTTTCTTTTCTTTAATTTTGGTAATGTGAGATGAACCATGAGGTAAGTTTCTTGATGTCTACTGTGAATTGATGCCTACTCTGAATTGATGTCTATCTCAAATTACTAGTCATTTAATATATATGGTTGTTGATGCAGGAGCATCTTACCTCCAAGTCAAAATGTATTTTGATTAGACCTAGAGTTTTACATTAACAAGAGAGTCGGTTCCCTAAGTGTGTGGAATAATATAATTTATTGTATTTTCTATGTTTTTAATTAAATATGAGGATTGATGTAATTAGATATTCTCTAAAGAGAGATATCAAGAGTGTTTAGGAGAGTTAGAGAGATCCTAGAGGTAGTTGAATTTGTAAGAGGATTTTGTGGATATGGAAATCTACAGATAGGAATTGTTGAGGAGATTGTGGACATGAACTAAATCAATTCATAATCCTATTTTGTATAAATATTATTGAAATTATGTAAAGAGGGGTTGAAAAAATAAGAATAGGAAATAAATCAAGAGGTAGAAGACAGTATTTAGGGCCGAGAGAGGCCATAAGGCCAAATATGGCCAAAATGATGTATTTATAGGCCAGGCCTTTTGTAATTATTTGTAAATAATGAAAAAACACTTTGTTTCGAGTGTATTTCGAGGGAGAGTCTATTCATTGTGAATTTTGAGCATTTTTTTATATATGTATGGACCGTATTGGTGATTATAGGCTTTAAGCTTAGGAGGAAGAGTGTGCGAGAATGTGCGCCAAAGTGTATAAGAGTGGAGCTGATTGAAGGGAGGATTATATCATAGTGGTGCAGCAGAAGCATGATTGATCACAGAGAATTCGATCAAGTCCAATATGGAATCCCGGATGGAATAGAGATGAGATCAGAGTCTTTTAGATTGATTGGAAAAGCTTGGGATAGATAGACGTGATTGTTGATCGATGGAGGATCAACGATCCACCAACCAGATGAGCAGATAAACTGGAGTAGCGAAATTGGAGAGGCACAGTGGAAGCATATAAATTCGTTGGGGGAATCAAACACAAAGCCAAGAGGAGCCAATAATGAGCTTAATTTGCGTTGAAAAAGAATCTTTCAAATGACAGTGTTGGATCCAACAATAGATGGCGTCGAGAGACGAAATGAAAGCACCGGGCCACGTCATCCCAAAGACCATATCCCAAAATCCCAAGTCTACACGACCGGGAAGGGAAAGGTGGTGACAGGTCATTTTGGAGGGGATACCCCTAAGTTTAAGATAATCGCACAAGGAAGCTTTCAAGATGACTAAACGTCGGGTAGACGTGGCATGGCCAAGTCGGAGGTGACAATGTTTCAGGCCTTTAAGCGTTAGGCTCTGCGTGAGCCCTGGCTCTAAACGAGCCTTCATATATATGTCACAAGCGAAATTTCGCCCTGCCTTAGGACTTAAACCCAGCAACATTGTTAGATTTTCTTATTTATAAATCCATCTACGAGGAGAGGGCCTACGTAGCGAGGAGGACCCCACCCGAGAGGCATACCTTGACGGCTCTACACGAGCCTTCGTATAAGTGATAAAGCATGGAGGGGTGATAAGAGGGTCATGCCCAGTAGGCTTGAATACCCTATGGTTTCATATGTTATATAATGTTGCAACGTCGGTTGGATCAGAGCGGGTGGATCCCACTCAATGGACTCCTAACCCGACCATATAATTTGGAGGATCCAAGGCTATGTACCAGGCTTAAAAGGTCGAGACACATTAGATTCAACACTTTTTCATAGCACTTGATTCCAGGGGCGAAGAAATATAAGGAGCTTGGATCCGGGGGCTATCGGAATTAGGGCCTTGAATACAAAGCTTGGCTTTGGGGAGCCAAGGTACGCACAAGAAAAAAGGTTGTGAAAGGGATTCAACACTGGAGTATTGTGTTATTTGAATATGACGTTGCATAGGGCAGTCCATAAGTGAAGTAGGGTAAATAAGAAATGGCATGACACCCTTTTAGCGCCTCCCACCTATAAATATTATTATTCTACTCGCGTAGAGGTACTATCTCTTTTAAACTCCTCCCGCTGTGATTTATAAATGGATTTATATATATTTTTTTCCAAGTAATACTATTTCTATTAAGTCGTCAAACAAAGTTTACAAGACACATCCTCAGGAATGGATAAATCCATAACTGATGGATTGTACAAAAAACTGTTGATAAAAACTAGACCACCCCTGGTGGGGAAACCGGCTAAAATAGTCCAAATATACCAGGCTTCCCTTGGAGGGAAACCAGCATTTAACATAGTGCAAAAATAAACTGAAAGAACAAACAAGAGAGGCGTCCAAAACTTAAAAACTAAGGAGCCCAACGAGGACATGCTAAGGAGAGATTTCATGCTCATCGTTGGTTGGAGGGTCCTCCTCTAGGATATGACAGATGTAGCCGTAATCCAGCGGTTCATTGTCTTCATGTTGCTCGCGAGGGGAGGGCGGAAGTCCGAGTCGCTCCGCTGGAGTGTCCTGAGGAGCATTATCCTGCAAAGAAGTTGAAATGTTCATGGCACCAGTGACGTGGAGGACTTCCTTGCCCTTCATAGAACCCGAAAGACTGAGACCTGGCAGCTGCAACTCCTCGGCTGGCTTGAAGTCACTATCATCCGAAGAGGGGCTGGAGGCAAGCTGCACCGGGAGTGCCTTGAGCTTACGGGGAAGGAAGGGAGGCTCCTCTAAGATTGTCGATTTGTGGGCACGCTTCTCGCCGCAGGAGGAGGGTCCAGTTGGAGGAGCCAAGGGCGGAGCAGGAGGGGCCATGGGGTCAAAGAGCATAGCAGGCACAAGGGCAGAAGGATGCAAGTCTGCAGGGTCTCATGAGACCGGGAAATTCAAGTCCGGAGGGGAGGCCATGGGCAGGGGAGGTCGCGAAGGGCTGCCCCTTCCCCCCCGCTTTTCTGCTAGGCTATCGATGTCGAAGCGGCCTTCTAGCCGGCGTGTATAAGGCTCGATAAGACGGAGGCGTCACTGCAGAGGCGGGAGCCCAAATACTTCGCACCAAAGTAGATGAGGGTTGAAGCAGAAGGAGCGACGGGATGACAGTCAAAGTGGGCTGGAAAGCCAGAGGCAGAGTGGGAAGATAGAGCAACACGCTGAGAGAAGGAGTAAATAACCAGCTCGTAGAGTACGTAGAGTTTAAGGTGGCGCATGGGAGTTTAAGGCCCAGCCCATGTGATTTTTGATGGCGTTGTGCATCCCAAGGATGGGGCACAAGGGCGCGCCATGTGGTGAGCCACATGGCTGCCTCGTGGAAATCTGTGTGACTAAATACCACCCGCATCCGGGGGATGGTTTTCATTGTGCACCAGAAGAGTGCTTCATCATTAACAGGGGTAAGAGGTCCAACCCAGATGGGGTCACAGTGATGGACACCCTTGTTGGCTAGGATATCCGCTACTTTGTTGGCAGAGCGTCGAACATGGTGGTAGTCTATAGTAGTGTCAATGCGCATCTGTTGCTCAAGCGTTTTGATCCTGGTGGCTAGACACCAACTTTTGATGAGATTGGAGGCGGAGGAGCCAGCCTGGAGTCGCTTTTCCATATTGATTAGAATCTGTGAATCACCTTCAATGATAAGGGGAAACAAGTGGTGCTCCCTGGCAAGGATGAGCCCCTAGAGCAGACCTTCAAGCTCTGCCGAATTGTTGGTATCCCAACCAAGGCAACCAAAGAAGAGTAAATGCGCCTAGCCAAGGGAAGTTCTAAAAATACCTCCATAGCCCGCTCTCCCCGGATTCCCTTTAGAGGCTTCGTCAAAGTTGAGCTTGTAGTGGCCTGGAGGCGGAGGGTTCCATCGTCTAGGAGAGGGCAACTTTTGGTTTGAGGGGGGCTCATGGATGGTGGCCGAATGTAACCGTAAGTTCCAATTGGCCCAAATAATTTTATCACTCTAAAGGGAGGGTAGGTCCTCTTCCCTCCAATGATGAAGGACTAGAGTCTCCTGTATATGACTGCAGACCATATTCCAAAGAATGTCCATGGGAGTGCGCTGATCCTTAAAGATTCTGCGATTTCACTCTTTCCATACCACCCAGAGTAGGTGCCCTGTTATCATAATCCAAAGAGAATTGAGAATGGTGACCTGAAATGGAGTGGAAGGCCAGCTGCGAATGGTGTTGATGATGCTCCCCATGATTCTATTTGATTTTCTACAGAGAAGGACCACTTTATCCCATAGTGCCATGGCCACTTCGCATTCATTGAAAAGGTTCTCAGAGGTTTCCTCCTTAATACCGCAGTTGGGACATTGGGAAGGACCGGTGAAGCCTTTCTTACGGAGATTGTCCCAAGTGAGGAGGCAACGTTTACTGAGGAGCCAGAGAAAAGTAGAAATTTTGGGCCAGTTTTTCGAGTGCCAAATTTTCTCGCAGATACCATCAAGCTATGAGGCTGGGAGGGATAGGCTGTAGGCTTCCTTGGTGGTGAAAGTTCCAGCGGTAGAATAACCCCAACAGAGATTATCGAGCTCTTCATAGATATGAACTTGTCTCTTGTGTATTTCTTCAACTATTTCCTCGGTGAGAGTTAGACCAAGGTGAGAGTGAAATTGGTCAGTCGTGAGCCATTGTCAAAAATGGCTTGTGGGAGAGGCAGGGCGAGTCCAAAAGGTACCAACATTTTGATGAGGGAGATGCTCCAGCGTGCCTTGCCAATCAGAGTTTGGAAAGAGGTCCGCTAACCTCGGCATTTGTTGCCATGAATCGTGCCAGAAGTTGGCTGATCACCCTGACCTGACTTCCAAGAAGCTGTGGTCTCGAACTAGTGCTCTATGCTGACTAGCCGCCTTCCAGATAAGGGAACCTGCGTGATCATTATCAAAACGAATGAGATCCTCCATTGGCCAGTTTCGAGCATATTTGGCGGCCCACATCTGCACCCACAGACTGCTTCCATTAGAGACCCAGTGCCACCAAATTTTTTCTCCCATGACTTTGTTGCTTAGACAAGGGTCGCGGAGCCCCAAACCACCAGCTTTCTTGGGGGTGCAAACTTCCTGCCAGTTCACTAAGGCTCATTTTCATCTTGCTTTGGCCCCTCCCCATAGAAAGTTGCATTGAAGGTTCTGAATGGCCTTGAGAACCCATTTTGGTGCCACCACCATGGAGAAAAGGTATAGAGGCATTGCTTGAAGGACCAATTTGACTAAGACAAGACAACTCGCTAGATTCAGAGCTCGATGGGTCCATAGGGATAGCCGGTTTTCCAACTTGTCTATCAACTCTTTCCAAGATGAGTGCTTGAGGACTGAGTCAATGAGCAGCTCACCTAGATATTTAGAGGGAAACACCGCCATGGTGAGCCCAAGAATTCAAGCAATATTGCACTGAGTGATCAAGGGAATGTTAAAAATGAAAACTTGGGATTTAGAGTTGTTGACCGAGGGGCCAACAACCAGAGAGAAGCATTCCAAGATGGATTTGAGGGTGGAGGCTTCTTGAACAGAGGGGTGTCCAAAGAGCATGTTGTCATCAACGAATTGTTGGTGCGAGAGGGGCGGGCGCTGGTGGAGACTGAGGCCTCAAAGAGAGCGATCTTGAGTGTGGGCTTTGAGCAACCTGCCTAAGCCTTCTGCCATGATCATGAAGAGGAAAGGGGAGAGAGGGTCCCCTTGCCGAATGCCTCGAGAGGGGTGGAAAGGGGGAGAGGGAATTCCATTGCTAAGGATGGAGTAGAGAGGGGAGGAGATGAGGCTAAGGATCCATCTAATCCAAGTTTGACTGAAACCAAATGCCTTGAGCATTTGCTGGATATATTGCCAACTAAGTTTGTCAAAAGCTTTCGAGAGATCTATCTTAAGCAGCATTCCAGGGATCTTATGGGAGCGTAAGGAGTGTGCCACCTCATGCGTGAGGATAATGCCATCCAAGATATGCCTACCTTCTACATAGCCGGTTTGCTCAGGAGAAATGAGGAGAGGCAAAAGGGTTTTGAGGTGAGTTGCAACTACTTTGGAGACAAGCTTATAGAGGACGTTGCAAAGGGAAATGGGGCGGAATTTATTTGGGGAAGAGGCTTGATCCTCTTTAGGAATGAGGGAGATGAAGGTAGCATTTAGAGCGGGGAGCATCCAGTGCATAGATCGAGATTCTTCAACCATCTCCCAGATCTCCTGTCTTAGATCCGGCCAAAAGAAGTGAAAGAAGTTGGAAGTAAACCCATCAGGGCGAGGAGCTTTACCTGCCTTGAGTTGAGCCATGGCCTAATCCACCTCCTGTATTTGGATGGGTCGAAGCAGCATCTGGTTGTGTTCCTCCGTGATCGAGGTCGGTATGTGTCTGGTGATACTCTCAATGGCCTCCTGGAAATCCAAGGTTGGCTCCGTGAGAGTGTCCTTAAAATGGTTCAGAAGCTCTTGTTCAATTTCTTCATGTGTTTCCAATTTTACTCCTTGGTCATTGCGAATAATGGAGATGCGATTGGCCATTCGTCTTTGAATGGTGGAGCGGTGGAAGAAGGAAGTGTTCTTCTCTACCTCTTTAAGCCAACGAATTCTGGATTTTTGTTTCCAAAGAATTTCTTCCTGAAGCTCCTTTTCCTCGATTCAGGATTTGAGATCCTTCTCCTGAGCGTCAAGGGCCTCAGTCCTTCCCGAGCTGATAAGTTCTTGCTGAAGATTTTCCATTTGAATCCGTAGATCGCGGTGTCCTTGAAATATGTTGCCAAAGGTACTTTGGTTCTAGTGCTTTAGTCTAGCTTTAATGATTTTAAGCTTCTGTTGTATATTATACATAATGGATCCATTCTGCGGGGGAATGGTTTGCCACCAGTGCATCACCATGTCCCGGAATCCTGGGTGGGGAAGCCAGAATTGCTCGAACCGGAAGGGTTTATTTCTTCCCATAGTCGGTCTTTCCCACTGTAATTGGACGGGCCAATGGTCTGATCCTGCTGCTAGTAGTATGGTGGAGAATATGTCCCCTCTTGCTTGAATTATGGGATCATAAACAAGGAAACGGTCTAGCCGAGAAGCGATGAAGTGGTTTCTAGATCATCAATTGTTCCAAGTATGAAGGCCATTAGCAGTAGGGATGTCGATGACGTGGTTTTGGTTGATGAAGTTTTTGAAGTGCAGGGCGTCATCTTCAAGAATATTGCGCCCACCCTATTTTTCTCAAAGGCTAGTAATCATGTTAAAATCCCCTCCTAGGATCCAATAGTGATGGGAGTTCAGATTGTGCAAAGCAGAGAGATTGTCCAAGATTCAAATTTTACTAGCAGTGGTTTGAGGGAAATAAACATTAGTAGGCAGACCTTTGAGGCTGGTTCCAATGAGGTGAAAGGAGGCTTGAATAAAATGATGGGAAGCATGGAAGTGAGAAAGGGAAAGGATGGCAAGATTCCAAGCAATGGCAATGCCCCCGGAGGCCCCTACAAAATCGACAGCGGTGGTGTCACAACCCGGCCAGAGGCGGGATAGAATTGAATGGAAAGTGGAGCTGGTGCATTTGGTTTCCTGCATGAAAAAAATGGCAGGTTTGTTGCGAGTGAGACTATTTTTTATCATTCGGCACTTTGAGGGACTATTGATCCCTCGAATTTTCCAAGATGTAACCTTCATCATAAACTTGGAGATTTCCGGGCCTTTGAAGAATTTCGTCAACTTGGGATATCTCCCAGATTCGACAAGTTGATCCCCCATCGTGATTAACCGTTGTAGATCTGTAGGTCGACCCCGCTTCCTTGATTCTCTGATAATGTTGATTGTTTCCCCAGGTATGAGCTCCCCTTGAATTCCAAGATGAACACTACCCTTTAGTAGCTGAGCCTTCAAAATCTCTTCCTCCAAACTATCAATCTGTCTGGATGGAATGGTATGATACACTTTAGAATCACACGCTTTTTCCAGCCCTGTTAGATCTATATCCCCAAAATCAATAGATTCTGGTTCTTCAATCATGTAGGTGACCACTGCAGAGTCTGATCTGACATTGGGGTTGCTGGGTTGATCTATGGCAGCATGGGAGTCAAGATCCATGTCAGAAGTCGCTTTAGGGCGGCTACTTTGGGCAGGTTTAGAATGTGGGAGCGGGGGGCCTTCTGAGGATTGGTGGTCATCGCTATATTAACCCTCAGAGTTTCCATGCCCTTAAGGGGGGGGATGGAGCCAAAGGAGGGCATCACAGAGGAAGAGGGGTCAGGGCGGGGCTCCTCAGCCTCTTGATCCAAACCAGGATCGGCTAAGATTTGGAAGCTGTTGTTGGAAGAGGGGCCTTTCGAAGAGGGAGCGGGTTGGGGGGGGGGGGGGTCCGAAGGAGCGAGGGGCTTCTTGGAGTGTCTTTTTCTTTGGGAAACCCAGGTGAAGCCATCTGGATCTGAGGCATTGGGAGGACCAGAGGGGGCAGGAGGGCGATTTTGAGGACAATCCCTGAACAAGTGTCCATGCATATGACATTTTCTACACCTAAAAGGAACATGTTCATAATCTATAGATTGGATCCACTTGAAATATTCATGCCAGAGACTTACCAAATCAGGGAGGGATTTTGATAGATGCATATAGACACATATCCAAGCATATGCAGTATATTGATTTTGTTTGGTCTCTTCAGCAGTTTTGATGAATGTTCCAAGGTAGTTTTCGATCTCCTTGAGGGTGATCTCTTCCCAATACTCTTATGGCAGGGAGTATAAATGGATCCAGACTGGAGCCCAGTTGAAGTCCTCCTTATCGGGATCGAAACGTTCCACCCAATCCCTTAGATAAAGCCCTGCGGCGCTGAAAAAATAAGGGCCTCCATCCATGACTCTGTTTTTATCTTCGATGCAGGTGAAGATAATATTGAAGAAGCCTTTGGGGCCCAACTAAAGGTCCACCTGCCCTTTTGGTTTCCATTTCTCTTTGATCCAACCATAAAGGGCTTTCTCAGTCGGCCATAGGCCAATAAACTTATCGATCAATGCATGATCATGCATGTATTGAATACGTCCATTGATGTGCTCCACTGGGAGGTGTATCTCGAGTCTTTTCGTTTTAATTAGAATCCAGCTCGTAGATCTCATAGATTGTGCATCCTTGGACCCGATCCCATCGCTGGGGCGATGTGGTGATCGTGTGGTGGTCGGATCTGATGGATCTGTTGCTGGCATCGAGTGGGTAGGCGTATCAGAGTTGAGCGTGGAACTAGGGATGCTAGATCCACTCATCCTTTGGGTTGGGGGTTATAGCGCCCCCCCCCCCCCCCTTTGGAATCCGACATGCTGGAATCAAGCAGCATAGGCTATGCAGACGACGAAGTGGAGGAGCCAGAAGCAGTGGCGGCGCCTGCAGAGAAGTGCAAGGAAAGCCCTAGGGATTCAGGGCCATCAAATGGATTTATATCTTGAGGGTCAGAAGAAGCACCATTTTATATAGAAGACTGGTCCTAGTGGGTTCTGATCAAACCTACTCTCAGTTATGAAGATGGGTTTGCATCAGGTGGTATCAGAGCATCAATTTTGATGATTGATTAGAATATGGAGAAGAACACTGGAGGAGAATAAAATGTTATGAACAGAAAATAAATTGGATCAGAGGAGAGTCAGCAGAGGTCCAAGACTGCTATAGAAATAGTGAGGAAGTAGAATAATGCATGAGGAAGCCATAGGTGTGAGGGCTTGAACCCCATGAAGAAGAAGAAGTAGAATTGCAGCAACATCATATCTCATTGAGGTAAAAAAAAAAAAATCAATCTGAACATAAGATTGCTAATTGTGAAGTAAGATGTTATGCATACATGATGAGTTGAGGACAGTGAACATGACTACTTTGTGGAGAAGTAGAAGCAGAATGTAAATTTTTAAGCAAAGGAATAGATTCAGAGGACTGATTGAGGATATCTTGGCAAAGGTATGAAGTTTTTATGATGTTTTCTTGAAGATGGCAGACCAAGGAGAGGTAGAAATTTTAGGGAGGATTGTGAGAGAACCCTGTAGAAACATGGATTTTTGAAGAAGGAGAGATGATAATAGATTTCCCAAATAGGATAAGTGAATAGTTGACTTTGTAGCAGCTGGCAGCTTTTAAAGTTGAAGAGAAGGTGTGTTATAGAGAAGGAGGTTCTACTACAAGGAACCAAAGAGACAGAGAATAAGGGTGACTTCCAAAAAGTAGCAGTTGGGTAGAAGTTTTCAGAGAAGGCAGTTCCACGATGAGTGTTGGTAGAATTGCAGAAGAAGCTATAGAAAGGGAACCATAAATACCAAAAGCTTGAGCTCAAGAGAAAGATTAGTGAGGTAGCGATAGCAGGTGCGAGACTTGTTACAAGAGGAAGAGAGGAGGCTTGTTGTAGCTCATAGGAAGTGGAAAATAGTGTTCATGGAAAGAGGAAAACATGGTTATGTGTGGCCATGATAAGGGTTCAGAAAAGAGGAGACACAAGCAGTCAAAGAAAAATTCCAAAGCAGCTGACATAGGGAGGATAAGTGATGAAGAGTTTGAGAGGGAGATGATTGAGTTAAAGGAAAAATTCAATCATTTATTACAGTTATTGTGAGACCAGGTATATGGATCGGTAATGAGAAATAAGAATGTAAGATGGCCTTCACTACAGAGGAAATTGAAGCAAATGATATGTGCCAAGATGAGGGAGGAACTCATAGTAGCTAAGTGTGATGAGGAAGTTCACTACTGTGAACCAAAGCAGGATCAATCCTTGGAGAAGAAGAAATTGAAAGTGATTGAGACATTGAGATTGAGGCTAAAGAGCCTTATGTTTTGAAATATGATAATTGGTGCATGATTACAGGTATTTCCGGTGAAGATAGAGAGTATTCATTGAGTATTTTTATAGAGAAGGAAGAAAAGGAAAAATTGTCTTGTAAATACAATCAAGGTGGATACTGTAGGCAGTGGATAAATGCAATCATGGAAGACAAACCTAAGGAGGAAAGGTATTTTTTTTAGATGAGATGCATGAAACATAGAATTTTTTATTTTTTGGTAATGAAGTTGATTAAGCTTCAATTGAGTATGTATTTTCATGCAATAATTATGTTGAAGAAGAATTTGTTGCAGTAGAAGAAGCAAATGAGAACTTGATGAACAGTTTCATGTTCCCAAAATGAATTAAGAGAAGATGTTTGGGGAATGTATAGAGGCTGTAAAGTCTCATGTTTTTAAAACTCATAAATGTTTTGTGATTGCAGGAAAAGATGAATGCCAGGATATGCATATTTACAATTTTTCATGGAAGAAGCAGCTTTTTAATAATGGGCTGACATACTAGACACAAATTTTTAAGATAATGAGGAAGAATAGAGAATGATGTGTTGGCTTGAAGATACTTCAAATGGAGAATTACAAGGAAATTTGGTAGAAGTTGTACAAGGCTACAAAGAGTTAATAATGGATGTTGGTAAAAGAGGAAGAGACTGCAAAAAAATGGAGTAAAACTATGGAGGAAACCTTACACAAAGGTATAAGCTTTTTGTGGAATTTTTTTCATTTTAACAAAGTCTAGGATATGGAGTTGTTGGAGCAGGAAGACAACTTGAATTTGCAGCTCAAAATCATGGAGAAGAGAACATATAGTTTTTTTAAATAACAACAAAATAAGTTGGAAATGAAAGCAATTGTAAAAATTTCTTGTGGGGGTCAACAATTAATAAATTATAGCAGCAGTGTTCAACAAAAAGACAACAAGGATTGGAAGAATGTGTACAATCTAGAGGGAAAGTTGAGCATAAATACTGGTGAATTATGGATGTTAATGAAGAAGACATCTAGGAGGCAGAAGAGGTTCAGCAGAAAAAGGAAGACAAACCATGGAAGGGTGTGGCTAACCAAAGAACTTTGCATTAGCAATTAGTAGGCAACTGCAACATCAAACCTGGAAACCAGGAAGAAAGAAGAAAATTGCAGTGGGATAGCAGTATCGTGGAAGAGAAGTTGACTTACTACAAGTCAAAGTTTGGGATCTAGGAGGATTACATCATCTTATGAAAGCACATGACTAGGAGACCATGAATATTTTGAACCTTAGGAGTATGATGTAGGAGCATTTTACCTCCAAGTCAAAATTTATTTTGATTATACCTAGGGGTTTTACGTTATCAAGGGAGTTGGTTCCCTAAGTGTGTGCAATTATTTAATTTATTGTATTTTCTAAGTTTTTAATTAAATGTGAGGATTGATGTAATTATATATTCTCTAAAGAGATAAAACTGTAGTGTTTTGCGAGAATTAGAGAGATCCTAGAGGTGGTTCGATTTATAAGAGGATTTTGTGGACCCCTAAATCTACATATAGGAATTTTTGAGGAGATTGTGGATCTAAACTAAATTAGTTTAGAATCATATTTTGTATAAATATTATTGAAATTATGGAGATATGGGTTGGAAAAAGGATAATAGGAAATAAACCGAGAGGTAGAAGAGAGGCTTGAGGGACGAGAGAGGCTATCAGGCAAAAGAGGTCCAAAACGATGTATTTGGAGGACAAAGTCCTCTTGTATTTATTTGTAAATAATTCAAAAAAACTTTGTTTCGAGTGTATTTCGGGGGATATTTTCTATTCATTATGAATGTTGAGCATTTTTTTATATATGTATGGACAATATTGGTGATTGTGTGTTTTAAGATCAAGAGGAAGAGTGTGCGAGAACATGTACCAGAGTGTATAACAACAGAACTGATTGAAGGGAAGATTATATCATAGTGATACATTAGAAGCGTGATTGATCACTAAGGAGTCGATCAAGTCCAATATGCAATCTCGGATGGAATAGAGACAAGAGCAGTGTATTTTAGACTGATCAAAAAATATTAG
Source organism: Pinus albicaulis (assembly GCA_034641835.2). NCBI lineage: Eukaryota > Viridiplantae > Streptophyta > Pinopsida > Pinales > Pinaceae > Pinus > Pinus albicaulis. The sequence continues at coordinate 246,582,320 of CM076577.1, read as the reverse complement.
GAGAGATAGACGTGATCGTTGTTCGATGGATAATAAACAATCCACTAACCATATGAGCAAAAAAACAAGAGGAGAAGTGAAATCAAAGAGTGTAGTGGAAGAATACAAAGTCGAAGGAGGAGTCAAACACAGAGCTGAGAGGAGCCAATACTTAGCGTAATTGGCGTTGATGTAAAATCTTTCAAGTGACAGTGTTGGAACCAACAACAGACGACGTCGGGAGATGGAATGAAATCACTAAGCCACATCATCCCGAAGACCATTGTGAAAAATCTGCCACCGAAGCCTACTGCAGCAACTAATGAGAGTTCTTCTATTTTTTAATTACTTGAAAAAATTATTTTACTGTATTTTACGGTAAATATTGAAACCCATACCCTACAGCCTTCACAAAATTAAATCGTGGAAAATAAATGTGTGGAAACAAGATCTAAGCAAGAATAAACAATAGACACACAACGCCATTATTTTTGGACTAATGTCCCCAGAAAAACCTAGTGCAGGGAAATCAGTGCAATAGTTGAGGGTTTGATTTATTATGCAGAAGATATGAATACTATCTGGGGTGCCTTACTGTCCATCCACACAGAGAATCTAACTGACAAAGAGTTGGTGAGGATAACCACACACTGACACTGGAAAATCTGACCTGACCAAACTCTACGCTGATGAGCCCTACATTGCCTCTATGCAGTCTCTGCGTCACTCTGCATGGGGACCGTGTCACCTCTGATTTTTGGCTCTTTTGCTTGCTGGATACTGATATCTGGCCCCCTCCAGTCTCACACCTCGGCACTACAAGAACTAGATCTGATTGATCCTCATCTGAATCTTAGATCTCCTTAAGGTTGTAGCACTGCCTCAATTGGCTCTACATAGCTGCTATGCTACCTCTCTACATATTGATCTTTGTCTCCTTTGTGATGTATTCCTGACTCAAGAAAATATCCAACCGAATCTATAATTTCCCCTCTCTATAAGAATCTTATCAGTCTAACTTTTCTTGAGCACTGCTCACTTGAGAAATTCTATCTCTAGACTAAGTCGACCTCGCGGTGTATTTGGCGTGTTTTCAAAATTCCCCATCAAGTCCTTCTTATTATCTTCTCTTTGAGACTTTAACGGTAGAGATTAAATCATTAATCAATGGTTAAGATTAACTTGACTTGATATTTCTATTTTCTAGAAGATTCACACTTTTTTTTAATTAATATCCTTTAATTATTTTAATTTCCTAATTTTAGACTTAGGGTCCCATTAAAAATAATTAATTATTTCCATAAAACATAATCTGAGTGAAATTTCCAAAAACGCAATCCATTGGTTGCCATCTCACCCAACCAATGTCGAATTGTTGCATCTAACCCTCTGTGTAGTTGGTTCTATGCACTCCCTATTAGAGTAAGCCAAATAAGTCATGAACTCGTTGCTTTTTCATGGGAAATTAGAATTTCTTGGGCAAGAAACTCTCTGAGGTCAGAATTCCCCAAAATGTCTTTTGCTACTCCCTACTGACACTTTCTGCACTAGCGATTTCTGCTACAAGAAAATTGCATCCCACCAACTATTGATATGCGTTGAATCTATTGCGATTCTCCCTCTTCCTCTGACAAACTACAAACTAGAAAATCCTACCTCTCTGTCGGTTCACTCAAAGAGAGATTTCCTTGCAAAATCTAGCCCTCTTGGATTGGATTGCGCAATCACTGGGGAAATCGATATGTTGCTTATGCAGCTCTTTGATCTCTTGCTTCTTCTTCAACATTAGATCCTTCTGGTCTACTCTCTTTCTCCTCCTATACTGTTGAGCAACCTCTGATACCATGTGAAAATTCCACTACCCGAAATCCTACTGTAACAACTAATGAGAATTCTTCTATTTGTTAATTACTTTCAAAAATTATTTACTGTGTTCTACGGTAAATATTGAAACCCATACACTACAGCCTTCACAAAATTAAATTGTGGAAAATAAATGTGCGGAAACAAGATCTGAGAAAGTATAAACAACATACACACGTCGTCGTTATTTTTGGACTAATTTCCCTAGAAAAACCCAATGCGTGAAAACCGATGTAGCAACTGAGGGTTTGATTTATTATGTATAATATATGAATACAATCTAGGATTCCTTATTGGCCATCCACACATAGAATCTGAGTGACAAAGAGCTAGTGAGGATAACCTCACACTGACACTGGAAAATCTTAATTGACCAAACTCTGAGATGATGAGCCCTACATTGCCTCTACGCCTCTCTACGTCAGTCTGTGTGGGACTGTGTCACCTCTGCTCATTATCTCTTCTAATGGCTATATATTGATATCTGGCCCCCTCCAATCTCACACCCCAGCACTCAGGCACTAGATCTGACTCATCCTCAGCTGAATCTCAGATCTCCTCAAGGCTATAGCGCTGGCTTTGTTGGCTCTGCGTAGCTGCTACACTGCCTCTCTGCGTACTGCTCTTTGTCTCCTCTATGATTTATTCCCGACTCAAGAAAGTATCTAACCGGATCTATCATTACCCCTCTCTACAAAAATATTCTCGATATAACTTCTCTTGAGCACTGCTCACTTGAGAAATTCAATCTCTAGACTTTGTCGGTCTCTCGGTGTCTTCGATGTGTTTTCCAAATTCCCCACCAAGTCATTCTTATAATCTTCTCATTGAGACTTCAATGGACGAGATTAAATAATTAATCAAAGGCTAAGACTAACTTGAATTTATCTCTGTATTTTCTAGAAGATTCACACTCTGTTTTAATTAATATCCTTTAATTATTTTAATTTCGTAAGTTTAGACTTAGGGTCTCACTAAAAATAATTAATTATTTCCATAAAACATAATATGAGTGGAATATCCAAAAACACTTTCTGGGTTCTTTGGAATACATGTGCCTAAGTCTCCCTGAAAAATTTGAGACTTATAACACATCTAATGCTACCATAAATCAACAACCATATCCCAGAGGAACCTTTCAAATCCGTAGTCTACGCGACCGGGAAGGGAAAGGTCGGGACATGTCATCCTAGAGGTGATACCCCAAAAGTTTAAGAGAAGCACACAGGGAAGCTGTTTGGTAGACTAAGCGTCAAGTGGATGTGGCATGGCCAAGTTGGAGGTGACAAGGCGTCGGGCCTTCAAGCGTCAGGCTCTACGTGAGCCCCGACTCTAAACGAGTCTTTGTATATATGTTACAAGTGGAAATTAGGTGGCAGTGGACCTTGCCTGGGGACTTATACCTAGTGGCATTGTTAAATTCACTTATTTTTAAATCCAACTATGAGGAGTAAGCCTACGTGGCGAGGGGAACCCCACCTGGGAGGCATACCTTGGTAGCTCTATGCAAGGCTTCATATAAGTGACAAATCATAGAGGAGTGATAGGAGGGTCCTACCCCATTGGCTTGAATACACAGCAGTATCATATGTTATATAATGTTGCAACGTCGGTTGGGTCATAGCAGGTGGAGCCCACCCGGTCGATGCCTAACTCGGCCATATAATCTGGAGTGCTCAAGGCTATGTGTCGGGCTTAAAAGGTCAGGACACATCGGATTTAGCACTTGGTCATAGTGCTTGATTCCAAGGGCGAAGAAAGAATAAGGAGCTTGGCTTCAGGGGCTATCGGAAGTGCCTTAACTACAAAGCTTAGCTTCGAGGAGCCAAGGTACGCACAGGATAAAGGTTGCGAAAGGTATTCGATGCTGGAGTATTGCGTTATTGGGGGACAATGCTGTGGAGGCCAGTTGAGAAGTGAATTAGGGTCGCGAAGGTCTTGGGCTAAATAAGAAAGGGCACGACACCCTTTTGGCTCCTCCCACCTATAAATATAATTAGTCTACTCGCGTAGAGGGATTGTCTCTTTTAAACTCCTCCCACTGTGGTTAAATTTTATAAAGGGATTTATATCCCTAGGGCTAGAAGAAGCGTCATTTTAGACAGAAGATTGGGCCAGTGGGTTCTGAGCAAACGTTCTCTCGGATACGAGACCGGGTTTGCATCAGTTGTGTTAATATTATATATATATATAGTGTTGAAATGTGTAATCCAAATTTTAATATGTTTATAATAAAATTATATTTGTTACTCTTAGTTACATAAAATAACTAAATAATAATAATAATAATCTAATTTTAAAATCATTAATACTTAAATATTAAATTAATGTATAAAATTTTCTTAAAAGTATTAATACTTAAGTATTAAATTAATGTATAAGATTTTCTTAAAATTATACTTTTATATGTGAATTGAATGAACCATTATTTTATTTTATACCATTGAGAAATTGTATATTTTATTTTATTTTATACCATTAAGAAATTATAAATTTAATAAATAAATTCAAAGGAAATTTTAAGGGACGATAAGTTAGTTTATAGTTTTGTGGATGAATAAATGGTTGATTAGTGGTAATGAAATTGATCATAAGGTGAGTGTTTTTTTGTGCAATATGTTTTCGAAGGACTTGGATATCCCTTTAATATTATGCATTGGTTTAGTTTCGTTGATTGATATTAAATTAAAATATGTAACTATAATTAAGATAATTAATTTATAATGAGATAAATTACTCTTATATATATTTTTAATTGCATTATAAGTTTTAAATATATATTAGTATGAATGTTTGGGTAATAAATTAAATTTGATTTTCTATTACTTAATTTATATTTATTTTAATTTTGGATTTATTATAAAATGTATAAATGGAAAAAAAATTAGATGTAAATATTTTGATGTTCAAAAGGTACTGAGTGAAGAAGAATTTACAATGATGTGTATTGTATTTTTAATTTTAATTATATACATGTGTTTGAATATTATTTTTTTAATTTTCATTATTGCGTTACAATTTTTTTTTTTTTTTTTTTTTAAAGCATGAGTATTACATATATCATCTATATTAGGTTGATCATTTTTATAGATTATTTTTAATTACTATATTGGTTAGACTAATGCAAGTGTTATAGTAACATTAGACATGAGGATTGCACTTTTCCCTTATAGTGGGTTGTAGAATGCTTCTCACTTTAAAATTTTACAACAAAAATATGAATTATATGAAACTTTAAGCAACCAATTAATCAGCCACATATGCATTGCCATAGCTGTAAATAATTCATCTAAGAAAAGAAGATTGATTCTTCCCCCACATACATGGACTTTGAAGATGATCCATCATAATTATTGAAATTATACATGTGACTAATAATATATCCAAATGCAGCAGTGCACTTTGTATTGATTTCATTATGTCATCTATGGTGAGGTAAATGCACTAATTGAATGATGAAATATTAGCATGACAAATTTCTTCATACATAGCTTAATTTCACTGGAATGCAAGACCTAAAATTTAGTGTGTCCATGAAAAAATATTTATGACTTTGAACTAGATTAGGGGTTGATCACTACATTTTTCAACTTGTGTAGATAACTCTACACTATTCTACACTTATAAAGTAACAACCAAATATACATGTTCATACTTAGATAAATTTTGTTTAAATTTCTCCTTATCACAATTTCAATTATCATGGACTTATTTCGATTGTCAAAGAATTACAAATCAAACCTTCCAACTTACAATCATATGACTTAGAGAAATTATGGTAGAACTTCTCCTTAAAACACATTCAATTTGTATGGACTTTATTTAACTCTGAACTTTCTCAAGATCAAACCTCCTTGCATAGTAGTTGTTAGTCCCTATCAACTTCCTTCTAGTTGAGGAAACTCTTGATTTGTTACAAATTGTACTATTTGTTTACATGGGGGTATTATTCTTGTAACCTTCATTTGAAATTTATGTCCATCCATATCTAGTCATGTACTCTTTACACCATAAAATTGTGTCTTCTAGGGCTCTTCACCAACATCACAAACAAGAACTTAAATACGTGGTGAAACAAAATCCTCTCCATCTATCTAGATTTTATGGTTTGTAGAACCTCATAAATAATATAGTAAATCCAACTTGAACATGTTCTCCCAAATTCACTCAATGATCATCTATGGGTCATATTGGATGACTTAAGCCAATTATCCTCCTTCCTAAAATTATGTTTTTATGGGTACAATAACACTTATCTTTTGTAAAACTAGTGTTTTATGTGATGCAAATAATACTTATACTTTTAGTTATGTTTAGCCTTTGAAAATTTCAACTATTGCAACAATTGGAATTATTTCTTCTAACTATAAATTAATTCAACAATTTATTGCTACCAAAATAACAAAATAAACACATTTTAATATTCACAAAAATGTTCTGGAAAATAAAAGCATTGGAAACTGAGAAATGCTAGCACACATAAAAATTGACACATTTAATTTTGGACAAATTTCCCCAGAAAACCCAACTTGGGAAAACCGGTGTAGCGGCTGAGAGTTTTAATTATTAAGTAGCAGTGAAATAATCTGATTACAATCTGCATGTTGAAAATTGGAAATCCTTCAGAGAAAATACTAGTAAAAATATTGTGAGGAATTTTCCTCACCCCCATAGGCAATCTGGGATTAATCTGGCCAATTGAACTAGTTCTCCAACTACTTCTGCGCAGGCCCTACATCAACTCTATGCAGGCCCTACTTCAGCTTTGTGCAAGCCTGAAACTCGTTGGCCTGGAGCTGGCTCGAATCAAATTTTGACTGATTTTCATTGGTCTGGAAGTCTCTAGCTTGGCCCCATGGAAATTCTTCCAGCCACTGGCACCTGAAATGACCCTTCCTCCAGCTGAAATGAATTTCTCTCTAGAGACTTCTGTGCAACCCCTGCATCAGCCTCTATGTGGCTATTTTTTCCTCTCTGGAAGCTACTCTTTAGATCTAGAAATCTTCCTCTAGAATAACTTTCCCTGCCCCTCTCTATCTTTTCTTCCCTTCTCTAGCTCGAACTCTTCCGACAACTATTGTTGCTCTCTAGAGAACTCAAATTGCACAAGGAAATCAATCTCAAGTGTGTGTGTTCTCCCTCTACACATTGAATTCTTCTTATAATCTTTTGTTGGGACTCCAATAGCCAAGATTAAAACTTAATCAAGGTCTAATACTATTTCCTAGTCGATCCTTGTGAGTTTCTAGATGATTCACACCTTTCTCAATTAATACTAATTAATTTACTCCTCTTCCTAAGTTTATGCTTAGGAAATATTTAAAAATAGGTTAACAATCTAATTGAGACACTTCTAGGTGGAATTCCCATAAATGATTTATGGGTTATGATGGAGAAATTTTGTGTTTTATCCTCTCCACAAGGTTTCGAGACTAGAACACCTTTGATGCTACAAAAAATAACATAGTCTTTTATAATTCCTCTCAAATGTGTTTATGGGATTTTTCAAATTGTGGTTGATAAAATTGATTACTTACTTATGTCCAATAGACTACGTTGTCTTCATTGCCTCAATAATGGATCTTAGATCCTCGACCATGAATCAAAGGTTCACCTCAAATGGTGAAGTTCATATTGCATTGTGCGTTACATTATTATAATTGGGTTACACATTATGGATGTTGATATCCTCAAGATTTTTTATGCAAATTATTAAAAATTCACAGTTGTTGAACATTGATAAAATTTACTGCTTTAATTTTCCCATCTATATGTGGATGGAAGGAAATTTTACTCTTCAATTTAGAGTTCATCAATATCCAAAATTTATACAAAAAGCAACCTAGGAATATGTGACCATGATCATTGTTGATTGATGTTTGAGCACTAAAATTATTACAAGAGTTGTCAAATAAAAATTGAGTTCCTTGTTTCATTGAAATAATCTTCTTGTAGATTTTTTTATGACCATTTTAATGAAGCAACCCACCACTAACATGACGTAGCCATTACCCTACTAATTATGGGAACCCTATGAGGAATTTTATCGAATCCAACACATGGTTTGGAAAAAAAATAGAAGTATTATGTCCTTTTCTAAATTATAGTGCATTTGCATAAGCTGCAAAGAGTTAATTGTTCATAACCTTTCCTAATTTGTATGCTATTATCAACCAATAAAAATACCATTATAAATTAGCGGTTTCCTTCTCCTCTCCAAAGTGTTTAAAAACCTTTTGATGTTGTGCTTCATGCATCAAATGAATCTTAATGTGATCTCCTTAGGGAGCACATGATGGCATTGAATCAATAAAAAATGGGGTTCTCTCATAGGTTTCATAGTGTTACAATATTGATTAAAATAAGTGCAAGATCTGCACTCTACACCTATGTTTCATTCAAGCCATTGGATCCAAATTGCCAAAATGGTAAAATACTCAATATGAGTATTGTAAGTCTTGATAGGGGACTTTGTGGTCTTATTTGATATTCCCTTACAATGCTTAGTCACAATGTTGAATTTTAATAGATATATAATCCACTTCATGTATTGTGCATCTAGAGGAATTATAGAAGCTTATTCAACAAGAAATCTCCACCATAAGATAGTTGTGCCAAAAAACCACTCATTAAGAAATAAGATATGGAAATGTAATTATCATTCACTCTTAAACCTAAGAACATAAGCATTAACTTACAAGAAACAATAAATATGAATATCATTTGTTATTAGCATTAATGTCAAATTCTCTAACACCAATGAAAACAAAAGTGCATTGTTTTATAGTGGAAACCCCATTTAATAAAAGTGAAACCCATCACATAATTTTTTCCTTAATTTCTTATCTAGAATATGTTGTGCAAGCATCAACAACCTCCTTTACGCTTTGGTTCTCAAGGGACTATATTGTCTACTAAGTTACCAAATGTAGTTAAGGCTCAATCCTCATTTGTAATTTACATGTTTATTTTAGTAAAATGAGGGGATTTATAGTTCTTTTTATATCATGAGTATCATCCTACATTCGAGCTATAATTAAATTTTGATCTTAATGTATTTAAATTTATTTTTTTTGTTTCTTCAAAATATGACTTTATCTTACAGTTGCATAAAACCTCTTGATAAGATAAATAATATTTCAAAAGCTTCCTTCCAAATGAAATATCATTGGAGAATCTTATTTCCCAATGATACATCACATAGAAAGTTGTTTTCTCAATTAAATATCGCAAGGCATAAGCTTGTCTCCTGCTTAGAAGTATTCCTTCACTGCAACATTGTAGCTAACTTTGACCAAGGAAAAACCAAGGAATTTAGTTAGCACTTCACTACCATTCTCAACATATTTCTTGTTGATTCTCAACCATTGATTCTTTGGATATATAATACTAGATATTTTCATTACACACTTCCATAGTTGTGTTTTTTAAGAGGCTTGATGAGCAGACCCTATATGATGAATTTGAGGAAGCCAATAAGGTAAAAATAGAATGTTTCCTTTGAGGGGAAATGCTAACACAAAAGAGTCCAAAACCATTGAGAAGAAAAAATTACTATTAACCAAGCCTGTAGAGAAATAACCTATGGATCTTGAGGGTGTTATTAAGTTGGTAATGAAATTTTCCAATGAGGTAGTGGATTTGAAAAGGAACATTGTTGAGGGATATCTGATAACGAAACTTTTACGCTCTTTCACAAGAAGATGAATACCCAACCTACACCAACTAAAAGCTCCAATTTTACCCTCAACCTAGACAAATTTGGGATAGATAACTTCTACTCTTACCATAAAGCCAACCATTAAAAAAAGGTACGCCCTTAATGGATAAATTATGTGACTTTGGTGATTAATCACCTCCTCGAGCAATAGCCACTCCCTGACCAGCTATCTCAAGAGGAAAAAAGTGAGGTTTTTATAGAATAAGAACACGTCATAGAGGGATATGTCATGTTTTTGTGGGATTGGACAATTGATGAAAAATCTTGAACTATAGAAGAAGTCTCTTTACGAGAATAGTTAGCTGCACCAGCTGCCCCAAAGACTTATAAAATTAGGGGTAAAGGATCTATCTCTAATAATTCTCTCCCTACAATAAATAACCTTTCTCATAGGAAAATCACCTCACTTACCACTACACAAAAACATTCCTCCCAAGCTAATAGACCTCTAATACATCTCAGCCCAACAAGCCTACACCCACTGCTAGCACTCATTCCATGGAGTATAATGTCAATGGGGACATGAAAATGACCAAAGACAACGTTTATATGCATGACATATGTAACCTCTCCCAGTAGAGAGAACTAATCATGGAAATTTTTAAACCCTCCCATCTTAGTAGAAACTTATCGCCACTCTTCAAAACACACCAAAATATGCTCAAAATAAGCATGCAAATCAGGTTGTTGAAAAATCCACCATAAATGCAGCTAGTATTGGAACACATTAAAGGGCTCAAACACCTAACTTTATTTTAACTTTTGAGATCTTCAATCACATTGTACATAATTTTCCGGTAAACTTAGTGGCTTCATCAAATGTTACGCCTTATTTTGTCTGCCAAAAAATCAATGACGTCCTAGCTAAAACCATCGCGAATATCATTTATTTTAATAGATCTAAAGTGAAGGTAGTAGTTGAATTAAAGGATGTGATTATTAGGCTAGATTCAGATAGTAGAGTGCATCAAGTGATTGACATCATTGTTGTGGACATTCTAGAAGCTTACAGTTTATTTTTTAGCACAGATAGGTCGTAGAAGTTGCATCGATATTTTTATTATGATTGGTCTCATATTTGGAAGCCATACAAGGGAAGAAAAAATCAAATCAAGGTGGCTAGTGAAGCCCACATGAAGTCGATGGTTGCTAAATTGGAAGGTCTAATGAAACCATGAATTTCACTCATTCAATTTTGGGAAATGTTTTTTTTTTTTTCGGAAATTGGTTTTAGTCGTTATGTGGCTTAACGTTCATCCCTACTAGGAGATACACAGTATGAATTTCTTCACAACACTCAAACTAATGAAAATGATTGTAATAGGATAGATATGACTAGCCATATTCCCACTAACATAGATTTAGACACTAACATTTGGGCTTTGTATTTTGATGGCTCCAAATCATAGGAAGAAACTGAGGTGGGATGTATATTGATTATCCCACAAAAGTGGAGAACTCTTATATCCTGCAAACTTGAATTTGTATGCAAAAATAATAATGTTGAATATGAGACCTTGATTCAAGGTTTGAAAAAGGCTATTGTTCTCAAGGTGAAAGACTTATAAGTTTTTGGTGAGTTTAAAATCATCATCAAGAAGGTACATGATACCATTCACTACTTGTCCCCACATTTGAAAGGGTACAAATATGAATTATGGAATTTTATTTTCCATTTTGAAGCATTTAACATCTCTTTCATTCCTTTTTTTTTGAATGATACTATATTCACTTTAGCCAATGCAACAACTATAGTCACTTATTTGTGTCATGGTTTCTGAGTTTAATTACTCTTGAAAGCATATGTTCCTGGTAATATCACTAACTATAAAGTTTCCAGTGGTTATTTGTAGATTTTGGACTTCATCACCTACACTAATATGCTCAAGTATGTTGTTACGAGTAACACTATGAGAGATATTTACTAGAATGAAAAGGAGAAAACAAAAACACCAAGGGTAAAGCAATTCCTAAAGGTGTGTTGACCTTGGAAAAATTATTTGACCTAAAAACCAAGTTCATGTCAGCATCGAATGTCACTTAGATTATTAATTCCACTATAAGGCATGAATTGGTAAGTTTTGGAACTGCATAAGATCCAAAGTTCATCAATCTAGGAACTTGATTCTCACAAGTTGAAAGAATACCTTCACATAGTTATTTACAAGGTACAAAGATGGTTTTTCATGGAATTATGAAGATATGAAGACATATGATACATGAATCATTCAAATTTTCATTTCGATCAAAGAATACATCAAGAATTTTTAATGGAAATTGTGAAAGATCCACCCAACCTTGGAGCCTCTTATACAAAAGGAACTCAAGAAATTTCTAGATGTCATAATCATTTTCAAAACTATGAATTTTACTTTGGTTTCAAATCTAATATCTATTAGGAAGAAATCTGGTGATATTTTTGTAGATATCATTCGACTTTCAACAAAGATATCCATCCTATTATTCCCATGGATTATGATTCTGCAACTCATCTCTAGATCAGAAATATTTTCTCTTGTGGACAATTTTTCAAGCTAAAATCAAGTTCTTGTAGCTAAATTAGACCAGTGGAAAACTACATTTCACAAAAAATGGGGAACCTATTGCCACATTCCTTTCAGATCATAAAAGCAGGGCTGACCTTTCTGCGTGTAATGGACATAGTATTCAAGGAATTGATTGGTTAGAGCACAATGGTTTATTTACACAATGGCATGGTGTGCTTTAAGAAAATATCATATCATCTACATCATTTGAAACATATTTTTTAAATATGTTTAAAATATATAATCTCTCTTAACCCAAAAAAAAAAGTATCTCTATTGTTTCAAAATGGAAACTTCTTGGTAACATCATCTCTAAGGACAAGATATATTTTGACCCATAAAGAATCAAAACAATCACACAGATTCCTCTGCACAACAACAAGAAATCCATGTAGTCTTTCTTCAAGAAGATTAATTTTGTTAGAATATTTGTGGTTGATTTCACACAAATTGTCAAACCACTATAGCAAATGATCAAGAAAGACATAATTTAATTGATTGTAGTGGAAAAGGAAGCATTTAACAAGATAAAAATGTCCATATCAACAACTCTCTCTTTTTATGGCCCATTAATTGGTAAGAATTTCTTACTATATACGTTTGCTTCAAACTATTCTCTTGCAGTAGTTCTCACTCAAAATATGAGCAAGGGAATGAATGCCCCACCTCTTTTATTAGCACTTGTTTACAAAGGGATGAAATGAATTATCTAGCCATAGACAAACAAGCTTATGTTATTTACAAATCAATCAAATAATTCAGACTGTACATTCTTAAAATCCACACCAAGGTGATAGTACCTCACACTTTTATGATGGCACTTTTAGTTCAAAAGGAACTATGAGAACACAGAGGTAATTTGATGACCTCTCTCCAAGAATACAACCTTGAGAATAATCTTGCAACTATTTTTAGAGGTTAAGAATTGTGAAAACTCACAACTGAAGCATTAGATCCTATTGATCCTAAATAAAAGGAATGAGAAAATTAGTTATCCATTTACACGTACTAGCTAAGAGAAATACATGGTATCGAGACTTAAATAGTATTTGTAGGATGTTACTTACATTGATTCTCTCACATTCAAGAAAAGACAAGCCATGGGTCTCAATTATTTTCATGACTAACTTGTTAGTTGTGTATTGTTATGAAGAAATTATGATGGGTTATTTCTCCACTATCTTGAAAAATGAGATGTAGATTGAGTATTGGACTAACGGAAAGAATTTTTTCTGTAGATACCATTGCACACAAGATCCTAAGAGTAGCATACCTCTGGCCAAAAATATTCAAGGATTCACATTCTTATATTAGGAAGTGCAAGATATGCTAAAAGTGTGCAGGATGAGAAAAAACAGTCGCAATATCTTGGCAACCTATAGTAGCTAAAGAACCTTTTTAGCAATGGGTTTGGATATAATTGGGGTGAGATCAATCCCCATTATTTTTAGGGAAACACGGCAATATTTTCACTGCCATAGACTATGTCATGTGTTGGATTGAATTTATTCCACTCATCATAATAAATGATGAAATAGTAATAAATTATCTAGAACAAAAATTAATCACTAGGTTTGGAGAGCCAAATTTCTCTTATTTTTTATAATGTTTCTTATTTTCCTGCAATAAAGTTAACATAATTTTCTTTAGATAAAGGAATCATCCTATAATATTAATCCAAATATTACTATCAAGGAAATCATTTGGTTGACTTTAGAAATAAAATCTTGATTTGGATCCTAAAGGTAACTATAGTTGACCATCACAGAATTGGCACAATGTTTTATTTAATTCTCTTAGGGAAGACAGGGTTACCCCTAAAGCTACCCTAGGTACATCCCTCTACTTCCTAGTGTGTGGGAAAGAAGCAATCTTGCCTCCCAGCACATTTTTACCATCCCTATGGTTATCCTAGGATTGTTGCTGACAAAACCCTCTTGATATCCAAAAAATAATTACCCCTAAAGCTACCCTATGTACCTCCCTCTACTTCCTACTATGCAGGAGAGAATCCATCCTGCCTCCCAACATATTTTTCCCATACCTATGCCTATCCTATGATTGTTGATGACAAGGCTCTCTTGCTATCCAAAAAATAATCAACACACTACTTAAACTTGAGGAGGAAAGGAAGAAAGCCAAGAAGAAGTTCGATGTCTACCAAAAAATCATTACGAGATGGTTTGATAAAAATTTTCTAGTGACAAAGACTTTTAAGTAGGAGACTTGGTTCTAAAATGGGATAAACCACACAAAGACAAAGAGAAACACTGCAAAATAAAAAATTGTGACTTGGCCCTTGCTAAAAAAACTTGGCCTTGGCACATATAGATTGCAACATCTAATGGGGGAAGAGAACCATCTTCCTATCAATGGTCAAGTTTTGAAACAATACTCTGCTTGATTACCTAGTAGGTGGTCACCCTCTACATAAATAAATCTCCTAGTGAGTGGTTTCTTTTCATTTTGGCTTTCTATTTCATTTTAGTTGGTAAATTGACTACCTTCTTTTCTACTTTAAGAATTAAAAATATATATATATTTTTATTTATGATTTACTAAACATAAATAATAATAATAAAATTTAAATATTTAGTATTACTTTTACTTAATACCTTTCAAATTTCTTTCATTACAATTTCATATATATATAAACTAAAATAAGTTTAAAACTATCATTTACAAAATAAAAATAAAACTTATAATGAAAATAAATAATTAATAAATAAAAATCTTAGTTAAATTTATATCTTATTTCATTAAAAAAAACATTATCATCATTCAAATACATTTAACCGAATGAGATGATACCAATCCAATGAAATATGATACCAATGTGATATGATATAACTTCTGATCAAGCTAATTTCATTTAACTTTATGATCACGTATATGATATATCCTTTGATCGTGTCAATTTCATTTTTATTTAATTTTATTTTTCCAGTCTTATTTTAAATTTTAAATTAATAATTTTAAATTCTTTGTATTTTTTCTGTTTTTTTTTAATATTTTGGCAAAGAGCATCAAGGAGAATTGACTTGTGACCTTCCATTAACTAAATATTTTAGCCACAAAAACTTGACCAAATAAATTAACCCTTAGAACTAACTCCTTACATTATTGGGTTTGTGTTATATTCTTTCCACGACTAATCATGTGCAGGGGGGTAATAGGGGTTATATTTTCCGGTGGGCGGACCTGCCCATGGTTTTGTGCATGGATTTGCACATGGTTTTGGGGCATGATTGTTTTCGACCCCTGGTATTTTGTAGATACGGTCAAGGGAACTATGATTATGTTCTAATCCAGGGTTAATGGATTGGGGTTTATGTATGTTTCGGCATGTATATATATGTGTTGTAACACTAAAATGAATATAATGAAAAATCAAGCTGGTCATCCCGATTTGGGATCCAGGGGAAAATCTCTGTGTATAGTTGTTTTATGTTTTATACTCTCACTATTGTTTATTTTCTATTTTTTAGATTCGTTTGCAACTAATTTTTGTACAAGGTTAAAGCCTACATTTGGTACCAGAGCATTTTTGGCTTCAAGGGGACACCTTTGCTGCTGAGGGGTTTTTTTCTTGGGCCTGAGGTAGACCCTGTTCGGTGGGAGATCTGCGAGATCGATTCTTGCGGTGAAAGAAGATGGAAAGCGGCGGGAAGATAGAGATCGAGAAATTTAATGGTCAGAGTTTTGAGTTGTGGAAGCTCAAGATGGAGGATCTGTTGGTGGATAAAGATTAGTGGATCGCGGTAGATTTGGGTACTAAGCCAACGACAATGTCAGATGAAGACTGGAAGAAACTAGATCGGAAGGCAAAGATCACTACGGTTGTGTGCCTCAGATTCAGTATTATTGAATGTATCTGGGGAAGCTACGGCGAAGACCTTGTGGGACAAGCTAGGGACTTTGTACCAATCTAAATCTCTGGTGAATAAATTGTTCCTCCAGAAAAAATTTTATAACGGAGCATCTGAACGCCTTCAATACTGTGGTAAGTCAGTTGTCATCTGTTGATATTAAAATCTCAGATGAAGATAAGTGCATCAGTTTTTTGTGTTCTCTACCAGACTCGTGGGACATTCTGGTTATTTAAATAGGTAGCAATACAACTACCTTGAATTTTGATGATACTGTCTCAGCCTTGTTGTTGAAGGAAATGAGACGGAGAGATATGGAGGGTCATAATGGATATGCCTTATCTGTACGAGGAAGGTCCCAAAATAGAAACAAGAATAAGGTTTCGAGTGGGAGATCTAAATCTCCCGAAAATTTTGTAAAGGTGTGCTGGAAATGCGGAAAGGAAGGGCACTACAAAAAGGACTGTAGATCTAAGGCTCCTGAGAAAGGAAAGGGATTTGATGATGCTCCTTCTGCAGAGGCAAAAACCACCTCAGATGAAGGTGGGGATGTGTATTTGGCTTTTTCTTCAAATACATATGTAGATCATGAGTCATGGTTTATTGACTCGGGTGCATCTATTCACTTCACTCCCCATAGGGAGTGGTTCTACGAGTATGAGAAATATGATGGCGGTGATGTCTTCCTAGGGGATGATAGGAAGGCCAGAATCGTCGGACGTGGAAAAGTCAAGCTAAAGCTACAAGGTGGAAGGATTAGAACACTTCCTGGTGTTCTACAAATTCCTGCATTGGCCAGAAATCTGATTTCTATAAGCAAGATGGATGATGCAGGTGTAAAAACAGTGTTCGAAAAATTTACCTGTAAGATGGTTCGGGAAGCACTGGTATTAATGCGGGGAGTTCGCATTGGAACTCTGTACAAGCTTCAGGGCAGCACTATTATTGATGGGTGCAACAGTTCTGTGGTTCCCGAAAGTGGAGCGGAAAGCCTAGAAGTCTCTGGAGAAAATACCATGCTATGGCATCAAAGGCTTGGACATATTGGAGAGAAGGGCCTTCGAATACTGCATGGAAATGGTATGGTAGAAGGTATGTCTAACAGCTCTCTGGATTTTGATTTCTGTGAACATTGTGTATATGGGAAGCATAATCGGGTGAGTTTTCCTTCTGGTGCTAAGAGGGCAAACAAGATATTAGAGCTTGTGCACAGTGATGTGTTTGGACTTGTGTCAGTTCCATCACTGGGTAAGTCTTTGTACTATGTTTCATTCATAGATGACTTCTCAAGGAATACATGGATATACTTCTTGAGGAATAAATCTGAATTATTTGATGGATTTAAAGAATTTAAGGCTCTGGTGGAAAACCAAACAGAGAAGAAGATAAAGGTGTTGAGGACAGATAATGGTGGGGAGTTTTGTAAGAAGGAATTTGAAGAGTTCTGTAAGAAGTGTGGTATAGCATGACAAAAGAATACTCCATACACACCTCAGCAAAATGGAGTTGCAGAAAGAATGAACAGAACGCTGATGGAAAAGGCAAGAAACATGCTCAGTGGTACTGGGTTAGGACAAGAATTTTGGGCAGAGGCAGTGGAGAGTACATGTTACTTGGTTAACAGATCACCTTCATCAGCATTGGAGGATAAGACACCACATGAGGTATGGACTGGTAAGACACCCTCTCTTTCACATCTGAAGGTATTTGGATGTGATGCATATGTACATGTTCCAAAGGAGAAAAGGAGCAAGTTGGATAATAAATCTGAAAGGTGCATCTTTATTGGGTATAAGGATGGTTTAAAGGGTTACAAGCTTTGGAACCTGGAAACAAGGAAGGTTGTGTACACCCAAGATGTGGTGTTTAGAGAGGTGAAAGATATTGTTAAACATGAATTCCTACCAAAGTAACTTGAGAAGATAAAGTTTAAGCTAAAGGAGGATGAATCAGACTCTACAATAGAAGAAGACTCAGAAGAGGAAGAGCCACAAACTCCAGCTGTGAGAAGATCAGTTCGAGAAAGAAGACAACCAGAAAGGTATAGTCCATCTGCTTTCTATTCAATTTTTTCTATAACTATAACTGATGATGATCCTAGAACCGTCAGGGAGGCAGTAGATTCAGAGGATGGAAAACTCTGGAAGGAGGCCATGGTTGATGAAATGGCATCCTTGCATAAAAATGAGGCATGGGATCTGGTGGAGTTGTCAGCTACAAGGAAGCCCATCGGGAGCAAATGGGTGTTTAAGAAGATGATGAATGTAGAAGGCAAGGTGGAGAAATACAAAGCTCGGTTGGTAGAAAATGGTTATTCCCGGGTGTCGGGAATTGATTTTGGTGATATTTTTTCTCCTGTTGCCAAAGTTACTTCTATTAGATTACTTTTATCTGTTGTTGTTGCATTTTATTTTGAGGTAGAACAAATGGATGTGAAGACAACATTTCTTCACGGGGATCAGGAAGAGGAAATCTACATGAAACAACCTGAAGGCTTTATGGTGAAGGGGAAGAAAGAGCTGGTATGCACGTTAAAGAAGTCTCTGTATGGGTTAAAACAGTCACCAAGGATGTGGTATCATAAATTTGATACCTATATACGGGGACTTGGCTTCACCATAAGCAAGGAGGATCGCTGTGTTTATTTTAAATTAATTGGTGACCGTGTTATTTATTTGGTCTTGTATGTGGATGATATGTTGTTGATTGTAAATGACAGAAATTATCCAAGATTTGAAGACCCAACTGTTCTCCAAATTCGACATGAAGGATCTTGGTGCTGCAAACTATATTTTGGGCATAGAAATTAAGAGAGATCGGGCAAAGAGGAAGCTCTGGTTAAACCAGAGGAGGTATGTCGAGACTATATTGCAGAGGTTCAATATGCAAGATAGTAAACCGGTGAATGTTCCAATTCCTGTAGGTACAAAGCTGTTTGTTGAACACTGTCCCAAGACACAAGAAGAAGAGGAGGATATGTCCCGTGTTACATATGCAAGTTTAGTGGGTAGCTTGATGTATGCAATGGTATGTACTAGACCAGACATTGCACATGCAGTGAGAGTATAGAGCAGGTTTATGTCAAACCCAAGGAAGGAGCATTGGACAACAGTGAAGCGAGTTTTTAGATATTTGCGTGGCACTAGTGATTATGGCTTGTGCTACCATGGAAGACCAGGATTGGAAAGAGTGTTGGGAATTCGTGGTTTTGTTGATGCAAACTAGACTGGAGATCTGGACTAAAGAAGATCTACAAGTGGGTATGTGTTTAGCCTATTTGGAGGTGCAGCCTGTTGGATGAGTAAAAGATAGTCTATAGTGGCTCTTTCAACTACAGAGGTAGAATACATGGCAGCCACTCATGCAAGCAAGGAAGAAATTTGGTTGCAGAGATTGTGTTCAAGTATGGGGTTGGTGCAGCAAGCTATAAGGATAGACTGTGATATCCAAAGTGTAATTTTCTTGGCTAAGAACCCTACTTATCATTCAAATGCAAAGCACATTGATGTTCAATATCACTTTGTAAGATATATGGTTGAGGCTAAAAGGGTGTTAGTGGTAAAGGTAGACACTTTGAAGAATGTTGTAGATGCATTGACAAAGTCTGTGACCACTCAAAAGTTCTCTTGGTGTAGAGAAACAATGGGTGTTAGAAAGATGGGCTAATGACTTAGCTCTCCTGTGGCCCCCTGCAAAAATAAAACAACAAGTGGGAGAATGTTGGGTTTGTGTTATATTCTTTCCATGAATAATCACGTGTGGGGGGGTAACAGGGGGGTGATAGCCCCTCCTGTACGTTGCGCTGGGCGCAACGTACGAGGGGGTCACAGGGGGGGTGGTAGCCCCCCCTGTCGGGGTACAGGGCAGCGCCTTGGAGAAAAATTTTGGTCCTTATTTTCCAGTGGGCGGACCCGCCCATGGTTTTGTGCATGGGTTTACACATGGTTTTGGGGCATGATGGTTTTCGGCCCCTGGTATTTTGTAGATTCGGTCAAGGGAACTACGGTTATGTTCTAATCCAAGGTTAATGGAATGGAGTTTATGTATGCTTCGGCATGTATATATATGTGTTGTAACACTAAAAGGAATATAATGAAAAATCAAGTTGGTCGTCCCGATTTGGGATCCAGGGGAAAATCTCTATGTATATCTGTTTTATGTTTTATGCTCTCACTATTGTTTATTTTCTTTTTTTAAGATTCGTTTGCAGCTAATTTTTGTACAGGGTTAAAACCTACATACATCTTGTTAATTTAAAATTTATTTTCATTTAATGTTTATTTATTAAATTCAAAATAATTTTCACACATTTAATTTATTTAAAAGTATCCTATTAAATTGAGGAAAATCACAGATAGAAAATTCATGTTAATAAATTTTCACATGTACCAATTATAGTGATCAACTGTCTTTAGTTAGTTAAAGGTGGCACATCTTAATGCAATCTAGTTTCATGAGCTGTTTTAATTAGTGATTTTGTTTAGAGAAGAAAAAACATTATTTTTATAATAAAACATGAACAAAAACAATACATATAGTTAATATTTGTCTGTCATTAATCTACAAATGCCCATATGAGTTATAAGTTATATCGACATTCTACCTTAACATAAAAAATTTATTGAGTAACATATATTGAACAAAATTTAGCCAAAATATCCAACAGGACTGTCCAGACATGACACAACCATTACAGTAATATGATAACATACCCGAATGCGGAGAAGAGTCTTTTATACAAAGACAAAGTAGGAAACCAAAAAAGAAAGATGAAACCTGTATTTGTTTGGCTAAGGAAGTTGTAAATATTTAACCTTGATCAGCTAACAATCCATGAAATGCTTCACCTGAATCTCTGTGACAAACTAGAATCTTCCACAAAATATTAAAATTACAGTGCTTTGTTGGAATTAACTCCCAACCACCGCCATGAATGAGACAGTGGCAACAGCCCACACTTCATCAATTTTGTAGCAGAGAATGACAAGCCTCAGTTTTCAAATCGGAGGCATTTCATGCAAAATATTAGAATAGAGTACCCTCGGCCATCCTTTGCGTTTATTTATTCAACCACCACATTACTTACCTTTTTGCCCACAGGTGCAGCCTGCAACTTTTAAGTTTTAAACCTTAAGCCTTTCACAATGTTATCTATCCGCCGATGCGATATTTTCGGGACCCACTTACCTCCACCGCACTTTGGAAACACTTGAATTCCTTTACAAACCGCCATTTCCTTTGTTTTATATATTTCTCACTTACCGTGCTTTTCCGCTTTTCCACCTGCACTTCGCATTCCTTAGCGTTTGGCCTTAGCGCTTCACCAAATGTTAAATCCCTACCGATGTGATCTGGCAAGACCCACCATATCTTTACCGCACTTACCATTTTTTACCACCCACAACAACGCACATTGCAACTTCTACTTTTTACCTTTCTGCCACTTCGTAAAGTTATGTTATTTGCGTTGCGATGCGATAGTGCTACCGCACATCGCAATCACCACATTTTAAGTTTACCTTCCGCCGCCTGCAATTTATTTGTCTTGCGATGTGATATCGTCACCGCATATCGCAATCACTGAAGTTTAAGTTTCTGCCAAGTCTCCCGCAACATTTGTTATTTTGTATGCGATGTGATCGTAATCGCACATTGCAAGGTTTTGTGTTTACCCGGTTTGCGCATATGTTAAATGTTGAGATTGTTGATCTGCGATCTGAGATAAAGAGACGAATGTGATTTGTTTTCATAACTAGAACAAATAAGATTTCAGGTCCACCAGTTTTGTGTTTTGAACGCGTTTGTACTGTGTTTCGTGTATAAACCGAAATATGATCTGCGTGTCGTTTAAATGCAGAAATGGGTCTTTTAACAGAAGAAAGACGATTGATGGTTAAACCTCCATCTAGCATTGAATATGCATTGAATAGAATTAGGTTTTACAGGTTTCGGCCATTTTGTACAAGAAATGTAATTTTCATTTGTTTCATAGAGTTGAATAAAAACATAAGTTTTTTCCTCTCCTGTGTAATCATTGTATGTCTATGTATGAATTTTTTTTTTTAAATTTCAGCATTATTTGCATTCTCTGTGTTGTGGGGGAAGAATCCCTCTGTGTTATTGATTTCCTTCAATATTTCAAACATGGTATCAGAGAAGGTCTAGGCTCTCAGTGAAAGAAGCACGAGGTTTCTATTTACTGAAGAAGCTATAAGATTGGTTTGAGAAGTGGATTTCTCTAGTAGTGAGGAGGCTTATGTTTTACACAGTCAGAATGGCAGTAGCAGGCACACACTTAACAAATCCCCAACTACCACAGTTCAATGTGAATAATTATGACTGTTGGGCCATTACAATGAGGGCCCCGTTTGCTTCACAAGATATATGGGAGCTGGTGGAACATGGTTTCCAAGAACCAGCAAATGCAACAATGCTTAATGCTTTGACAGCAGT
This sequence comes from Pinus albicaulis, assembly GCA_034641835.2. NCBI lineage: Eukaryota > Viridiplantae > Streptophyta > Pinopsida > Pinales > Pinaceae > Pinus > Pinus albicaulis. The sequence goes on along the minus strand of CM076577.1, from coordinate 246,559,890 downwards.
AGAAAGAGACTTGTTGAAAGATAATAGGAAGGACTCCAAAGCCCTCTTCTATATCTTACAAGTAGTACATGAGAGTATTTTCCCAAGAGTTGTAGCAGCAACGAAGTCCAAGGAGGCATGGGATATTCTCAATACAGCTTATCAAGGCATGGAGAAGGTGAAGACGTCAAAATTACAAATGCTGAGGAGAGATTTTGAAACTCTCTGTATGAAAGAGTCTGATAATATAGATTCATTCTTCACACATGTGATTGGGTTGGTTACCCAGATAAGGTCTCATGGAGAGACACTTGAGGAAAGGAGAATAGTGGATAAAATCTTAAGAAGTCTACCATCGAGATTTGATGCCATAGTAGTGGCAATAGAAGAGACAAAGGGTCTCTCACAATTTTCAGTGGATGAGATTTGTGCATCACTGATGTCTCATGAACATAGAATAAACAGAACAAAAAACTCCTCATTAGAGCATGCTTTCAAGACACAAATGTCTTTTGGTCAAGGTAGAGGTCGAGGAAGATCAAACTACCGAGGAAGAGGAAGAAGCCCACACAAAGGTGGAAGAAGTAGCCCTACAAGCACAGGTGGAAGGGGCAACAACCAGAATCAAAGCGAAGGCTCAAGCCAAAATCAAGCACAAGGACATAGGTATGATAAATATCAAGTTCAATGTCATTATTATAAAAAGTATGGGCATTATGCCAATGAATGTAGAAAGAAACAAAATGACATGTGTAATAAACCAAATGTAAAATTTACAAGAGAAAATCAGAACCAATGAAATGTTACTTTAACTTGTAATGTAGCATAAGAAAAACAAGAAGATGTATGGTTCTTAGATTCAGGATGTAGTAGCCATATGACTAGAAATATAGCAATGATTTCCAATCTAGATGAGAATTTGAAATCCGAAGTGACAACGGGGACTGATAGTAAAGTCTCTATCATGGGGAAAGGGAGAGTATCAATACTGACAAGGAAGGGAGAAAAGAAGTTTGTGTCAGATGTCTATTATGTACCTGGCCTGAAATGCAACCTTCTAAGCATTGGACATCTCGTGAATAAGGGATACAATGTGTTTTTTAAGAATGATGTGTGTACAATCATGGATATACCTCCAAGTAAAAGGGTCATTGCAGAAGTGCATATGACAAGAAATAGGATGTTTCCTCTCAAGATCAGAATAGACTTGAAGGAAGGAGGTGTTGTAGCAGAAGTCACACAAGAGGTATTTCAAGAAGAAGTGAAAGATGAAAAATGGTTATGGTATTTGAGATTTGGATATCTCAATTTTGGAGGTTTGAACCTGTTGCATAGAAAAGGGATGGTAAATGGATTACCACTCATAGAGAAACCATACAAACTATGTGAAGGCTGCATCTTGGACAAACAACACAAAGAATCCTTTCCAGTAGGAAAGAGTATAAGGGCAAAGGCACCCTTAGAGATTGTCCACTCAGATTTGTGTGGAATAATGCAAACACCATCATTAGCTGGTAGTCACTATGTCTTGACATTTATAGATGGTTATAAAAGGAAGACATGGGTTTATTTTCTGAAACGAAAGAGTGAAGTGTTTGAATAATTCTACCACTTCAAAGCTCATTTTGAGAAGCAATCTGGGCACTACATAAAAGTATTGAGAACTGACAATGGAGGAGAGTATATCTCCAAATACTTCCTACATTTCTGCAGGGAGCACGACATACACAATAAGTTTACCACAAGGTATACAACACAGAAAAATGGTGTTGCAGAAAGAAAGAATAGGACCATCATGGACATGGTCAGAAGTATGTTGAAGGCAAAGAACTTACCAAATGAGTATTGGGCAGAAGCTGTCAATTGTGCAACATATATTTTAAATAGAGTTCCAACCAAAGCTTTTATGAACAGAGTTTTAGAAGAAGCATGGAGTGGAACAAAGCAGTTTTTCACTCACATGAGAGTATTTGGATGTGTGGCATATGCACATGTCCCAGATCAGTTAAGGAATTTGGACAGAAAGGGGGAGAAGTGTATATTTGTTGGATATATTGATGAATCCAAGGCCTACAAGCTCTATAATCCATCAACCAAGAAGGTCATAATCAACAGAGATGTTCAATTCATTGAAGAAGAAGCTTGGGATGGAAGTCTAGAGAAAATTGTAAATGTGAAGACATGTATTTCACATGAAGATAAAGAGAAATTGATTGTAGAAAATAATCCCTCAATGGTGTCTCCTCCTCCACCTACACAAGCTCAACAGAGCACACCACAAGCAAGAAACAAAACAACAGTGCAAAACCAAGGAAGTGCTTCTCGAAGCACACCACATGGATCAACAACTCCCTCGAGTTTAAGTGGAACTCCAAGCACACCAAGAAGACCAAGATTCAGAAATTTGAGTGAAATTTATGAGCAAGAAGAAGTAAATTATAATACTAGTATAAATTCTTTATTTGCTTTGCTTTGTCATGTTGATGACCCAGTCCATTTTGAAGATGCAGTAAAAGAAGAAAAATGGATTGAAGCAAAGAACGAAGAGATTGGAGCAATAGAAAATAATGATACATGGGAGTTAATGGACCTCCCACAAGGTAAAGAAGTTATTAGAGTGAAATGGGTCTATAAGACCAAAAGAAATATTGAAGGCAAGAAAGAAAGGCATAAAGCAAGACTTGTTGTAAAAGGCTACAAGCACCAGCAAGGAAGAGATTATGAAGAAACCTTTGCCCCAGTTGCAAGGATGGAGACAGTGAGGAAAATGTTTTCCATTGCAGCACAACAGAAGTGGAAAGTCTACCAAATGGATGTAAATTCAACATCCTTGAATGGAGTGTTGAAAGAGGAGATATATGTTGAACAATCTCCTGGATATGAGTTAGAAGGCCAATAGCACAAAGTGTGCAAGTTGAAGAAAGCTCTTTATGGGCTTAAGCAAGCACCAAGAGCATGGTATAGCAGGATTGATGCTTACCTGATGGATAATGGGTTTGACAAATGTTATGGTGAACCCACACTCTACATAAAATAAAATGACGGTAAAATCCTTATTGTTGTTTTATATGTAGATGAATTAATTTTCACAGACAATGAAGTTTCTCTTATTGCTTATTTTAGAGCAGTCATGAAGAGTGAATTTGAAATGACTGACTTGGCTTTATTGAGATTTTTTTGGAAATAGAAGTAAAGCAAAATGAAAAGGGAATTTGTATTTCGCAAGCAAAATATGTTGTAGAAGTTTTAAAGAGGTTTAACATGCAGAACAGAAAAGCAGCAGTAACTCCAACTGTCATGGGGTTGAAGTTAAGCAAAGAATATTGGAGCAAGAATGTCGATCTGACATTGTACAAGAGCATAGTTGGCAGTCTAATGTATTTGACTGCAACTAGGCCTGATATTATGTATGATGTAAGTTTAATTTCCAGATTCATGGAGACACCAAAGGAGACACATTGGCAAGCAGCCAAGAGAATATTGAGGTATGTGAATGGAACAAAGGAGTATGGTGTTCTATACTCCTCAACTGATAATTTTAAATTGATTGGTTACAGTGACAGTGATTGGGCTGGAAGTGTAGATGATAGAAAGAGCGCATCCGCGTATGTATTTAATTTGGGATCGGGAGCCATTTCATGGGCTTTCAAGAAGTAACCAATAGTTTCATTATCAATAGCAGAAGCTGAATATGTGGCAGCAAGAGCAGTAGCATGCCAAGCAGTATGGATGAGAAGGATGCTGAGAGATTTGTGTCATGAGCAAGACAAAGGAACCACAATTTATTGTGATAACAGCTCAGCAATATCATTATCAAAGAATTTTGTTTTCCACAAGAGAACAAAGCACATAGATGCCAAATATCATTTTATAAGAGAATTGGTTAACAATGGTGAGATTGTTTTGCAGCATTGCATGACAGAGGAAAAATTTGTTGATATCCTCACAAAGCCATTAGGACAGAGATTTTTTTCTTATCTCAAACAGTTTCTGGGAATTACTGATGGTGGAAGTTGTGATTAAGGGGGAGTGTTGGAATTAACTCCCAACCACTGCCATGAATGAGACAGTGGGAGCAACCCACACTTCATCAATTTTGTAGCAGAGAAGGACAAGCCTTAGTTTTCAAACCGGAGGTGTTTCACAAAAAATATTAAAACAGAGTACCTGCAGCCATCCTCTACGTTTATTATTCAACCACCACATTACTTACCTTTTTTCCCGCAGGCACAACCTACAACTTTTAAGTTTTAAACCTTAAGCCTTTCACAATATTATGTTTCTGCCGATGTGATATCAGCAGGACCCACTTACCTCCACCGCACTTTGGAAACACTTGAATTCCTTTACAAACTGCCATTTCCTTTGTTTTATAGATTTTGAACTTACCATGCTTTTCTGCTTCACCACCCGCACTTCGCAATTCTTAGCGTTTGGCCTTAACGCTTCACCAAATGTTAAATCCCCACCAATGCGATCTGGTGGTACCAACCTTATCTTTACCGCACTTACCATTGTTTACTGCCCGCAACAGCGGACATTGCAACTTCTACACTTTACCTTTCCGCCACTTCGCAAAGCTATGTTATTTGCGTTGCGATGCGATAGTTCTACCATACATCGCAATCACAACATTTTAAGTTTACCTTCCGCCGCCCGCAAGTTATTTGTCTTGCGATGTGATATCACCGCCGCATATCACAATCACTAAAGTTTAAGTTTCCACCAAGCCACCCGTAAAATTTGTTATTTCGTATGCGACGTGATCACAATCTCACATCGCAAGGTTGTGTGTTTACCCAGTTCGCAGATATGTTAAATGTTGAAATCGTTGATCTGCTATCTGTGATAAAGCGACAGATGCGATGTGTTTTCACAGCTAGAACAAATAATATTTCAGGTTCGCCAGTTTTGTGTTTTGAACACGTTTATACGATGTTTCGTGTATAAACCGAAATATGGTTTGTGTGTCGTTTAAATGTATAAATGGGTCTTTTGATAGAATAATGACCGGTGGTTAAACATCCATCCATCATTGAATCTGCATTGAATAGAATTAGGTTTTACAGGCTTCGCCCATTTTGTATAAAAAAATGTAATTTTCATTTGTTTCATAGAGATGAATAGAAACAAAAGTTTGTTCCTCTCTTGTGTAATCGTTGTCTGTCTATATATGAATTTTTTTTTATCTTTTATTTTATTTTTATTTTTTTTCAGCATTATTTGCATTCCCTGTGTTGTGGGGGAAGCATCTCTCTATGTGATTGATTTCCTTCCTTCAATATTTCCAACATGCTTTCCATGCTTAAAAAAATTGGAGATTTCTTGCATTTTTAACTAAAAGTGTTGCATTTAATTTATTATATAGAATTTAATTTTAATTAATAAAAATAATTTATTATTGTTTTTTTATATTATATAAATATAATTTTTAATTGATTAAAAATAGTTTTAAATCTACTCAAACCAAAATATTTTGAAAAAAAACGAATAACAATTCAATATTTAATTCTTGTCATCTAAGAACTTTTTTACAATTTAAAGCAAATAATATTGACACAACAATGTGTGCTCTCTCTTTTAAGCCTATTTTGAAACTTCCAAACCATCCCATAGAAAACCCAAACTAGAAACGAATCAGCTACCCATAGAAAACGAACCGTAAAGCTGAGCTCACCAAACAAGTTATAGTATTGAATGCAACACAATACTGGTGCTTTGCAATGCCCATAATCTGGAAATGCACATGTTGAAACCCTCCACCATCGCCCAAAATATCATCATCCCTAATGGAATACTTCTGCTGCACATTGCAAGTCATTCTGTACTGAAACTTCCCCAAATCAAATGCTTGTTCTTGTATGAAAATCTGCACCAAAAACAGAAGGCATGGATGAGAATAATTCAAGGTAATTTACACGGCATTTCCCTGATCTACTTCCGAGAGCTAAGAAAAGAAAATAAGAAGGCGAGAAGACTAGATGCTTACCTTCTTTCAGAAAATTACGGTTACCACCACATTTCCGCTTGTAACGAGGAAATATTCATCTTAGTAAAGCTCTACAATGTACAAAAATCTAACACTCACACATTGAAAAAGACTGAAAAGACAGGATCCCACCAAATTTTCTTGAAAGGCAGCTGTAAACTTTAAATATCTCTTCCCTCGCCTAAATCCGAAGAGTCTTTTCCAAACTATGAGCAGCAATTATAGAGTTTGCTTGGTATGCGCATTTTCTAGAGATCTTTGCATGTTCTCGACAAAATATGAATGGCCTCCCGATTTTGGCCCAGTCTTCACAATATAATATTACGTTATGTACAACAAAAAAAAATAGTTATTAAAATCAAAATAATTTATTTTTTATTTATAAATTTATTTGAATTATTTTTTCATAGACGATAGCTTTAAATTTATAAGATTTCGCCATAAATAATATTTCCACAAAAATCAATAAAAATTCAATATTTATAATTCCTTTTCATCCGAAACCTTTTTTAACAATTTAAATGGAACGATGTTGACACAACCCTTGCACTTCAAGCATAGTTTGAATATTTCAAACCATCTCTGAAAACCCAAAGTAGAAATGAATCAATTGCCCATAGAAAATGAACCGTAAAGTTGATCTCACAAAAAAAATTACAGTATTGAATGCAACACAATACCGGTGCTCTTGCAATGCCCATAACCGGCACACACACATGTTGAAACCCTCCACCATCGCCCAAAATAACCTCATCTCAAATGCAAAATATCTGTTGCACACTGCAAGTCACTCTGTACTAAAATGTTCTCCAATCAAAATCCTTGTTCTCGTGGAATAGCCTATACCGGACAAACAGAAGGCGTGAATGAGAATAATTCCAAGATATTTACACAATTTTGACCTGATCTTCTTCAGACATTAGCATGGGAGCTAAGAAAACTGAATTAAAAGAAAATAAGCTGGTGGGAAGACTAAATTCTTACCTACCTTTAGAAAACTATGGTTACCACCGTATTTCCGCCTGTAACGCAGTAATATTCATCTCAGGGAAATTTTACAATGTACAGAACTCTAACATTCACTCACTTAAAAAACTAAAAAAATAAGATCCCTCCATATTTTCTTGAAAGATAGCCGTAAAATTTAAATATCTCTTCCCTCATAAATTGGAAGAATTTTTGCCAAACCATGAGCAGCGATTACAGATTTTTCTTGGCACACGCATTTTTTGGAGGTCTTTGCATGTTTCGGACAAAATATGAACAGCCTTGCGATTTTGGCCTGCCTAATAAGCAGACTTGACTAGTATTCACAAGTGCTGCAATTTAAATGACACGCAGCCTGTTAAAGACGTCTTTAGACTGTTTTTCAATAAAATCTGTTGTTTTCTTTCCGATGCAGTCTGAGCAAAAGAGAGTCAGTGTTGGGTGTGTCGGATCATAAGTAGAAATAGACATGAAAAAGAACCACAGAGCTATAAGAAAACAGTTACGAAGGGAAAATTGAAGAGAACAAAGAATCAGCCCTTCACCTTAGTGATTTTCCAGTGCCCTATTGTGGCTTTGCAACCTTTAATTATGCACTTCATTGCTTCGAGTTCCTGCCTCACCTCGAAAAACAACTTCTGTCATTCATATATATACCTGATTTCATATAAAAACACATTCTAGTTGTGAAGTATCCGCGTTTTTTTATTATATTGATCCCACTTTTTTTCCATGTGCCTCTCTCTCACCTTTTGTCAAAGCAATCATTTCTTATATATATATATATATATATATATATATATATATATATATGAGGTTGATATCTATATAAATTAGTTAACATAGATGTTCAAATAGTTTATTTAAATTTCTTGTTAAAATATTTTTAAAAAGTATAAGATTTAAACATTTGATTAGCACATTTTTTTTACTTTTAATTACTTTAGAGCATATTCATTTTTTTTAATTACGACAGACATTATTTTTCTATTTAGAACATAATTTTTAAGCCGTAAGACATCTTTATTTGAAAACAACTCTCCTAGTTGTCTTTCTGTCATAATTTGTGTCATTCGATGCTTTGTTAAACGATATCATGATCAGCCATCGATTCGAATTGTGGCAGTTGACAGTTGTGAGGCAGTTGTGACTTTCTTTATAACAATAACAGTTGTCATCATCCCCGCCTACCTTGCTCTATTATTTGGAGTCTATGGTAGAGAAATCTCATTTAGTTTCTGATAAGAAGCTTGTGGTAGATAAATCCCCTGTTGCTAATAAGAATATTCCTCCTTTCAAGGTCGGGAAGACAATGCCCAGGGAAGGCGAGAAACTAAAAGGAAATAAGAAGCACAAGAAATTGATGATGGAAACGTAAAAACTATATATCTTCAAGTTTCTGAAGCAGGTTCATCCTGAGGTCGGTATTTCCAGCAAGGCCATGGGGATGATGAACAGCTTTGTCAATGAAATATTTGAAAAGGTGGCCGGCGAGGCATCGAAGCTCACGCGCTACCACAAGAAGCCAACCATTACCTCACAGGAAATCCAGACTACTGTAAGGCTTGTTCTTCCTGGGGAGCTCGCCAAGCACGTTGTCTATGAGGGCACCAAAGTGGTTGCTAAGTTCAACAATGCGTGATTTCTCTGAATTTTACACCGTGTTACGCATCTTTAACCAAGAATAAGATTCTTTAACCATGACCAAGATTTTGATTACTGTGAATTTGACACTAACTTTGTTACAGATCTTTAATCAAGAACAAGATTTAGTCATTGTTTTTCATTTTTTTAACCAATATTTTTAAAATTGAGATTGATGAGATTCAAAATAAGTTTAGATCAAGTGTATATCATTGATAAGATTCATAATAATTTTAGATCAAGTGTATATAAACACTCTTCGAGCATGGCCTTTGAACCAGGTTATTTCATGCCTCTGCATTCTGGAAAAATGGATTGATTGCTTCATGTCCTCTAGATTCCGACGGGAAGACATTAATTCTATAATTTACTGTAAAGGCATTGCTGGTTGATAATGAGTTGAATGTATGCAAACCTAGAGGCTAGGGTCATGATAATGTGTATATTTGTGTGATGTCAGACGACGTTGTTGTGTCCAAAAATGGTAATCAGTCTATGGCACAGAAAGCTGGCGAGTGTGAGCTGAAATATATCTTGGGGAATTGGAAGCGCATAGACAAAGAATGGGTGGAAATTCAAGTGAAAAATAGCTGCAAATATTGCGATGCCAAGTTGCAAATATTGTGATGCCAAGAGTGTGCATGTGGAGTACTATGGTGGGAATGTTATTCTAGATAAGCCCATTCCTGCGGAAAAAGAATAGAGTTTCAAACATATAATTCTTCGATATGAACTTAGGTCTTCTGAGATTGACATTTTGAGTGTAATATTTGTTAAATGTCACACATAAAGAGCACACGAGAAGCATATATATAACTATTGTAACATGCCAATTTTTGTCTGCTAGCCTCATTTATAATCTTCAAGCATTTTATAATTTCATTATAGGTTGTATTCGTTCTCGGTATTCATTTTGATGATAGTATTTTTGATGTATTCTAGTGTATTAAAAAATGAATTTATAGGTATCATTGGTTATTAAAATTAGTTTGAAATTGGGGATAAAAACCTCAACGATTTAGGTAAGGTTTTAGAAAACTTATTTGAAAAGTTGTTTTACTAATTTATAAAAATTATTTTAATTGTATTTATTTTTAATATATATATATATATATATTGATTTTTCTTATGGGGTATAGGAATTTTTTAGGTTATAGGTTCAAATTTTATGGAGAAGAATTGGGAATGGAAATTATTTTGGGAAATTAAATTTCTTTGCCTCACACAATTATGACTATAATAATTTTATTATAAATTTATCATTCTTTTTTATCCAATAAATGAACTAACCTCAACCTTAACTTAATCTAATTAAAAAAATAACCCCAACGTTAACTTAATCTAATTAAAAAATAATAATTTGTTAGGTTTCAATTTTGATTAGCATGCTTATTTATTGATTGTTGTTATTTTTAGGATTTTAGTGCTTGGGATTATCATTTTGTTATTACTTATGTTTCTATTATAAGCAATTTTTTATTACTTAAGATAATTGAATTCTTGGTGTAATTTGGTAACTATGAAATTAAAGATTGAGCAAAAGAATGATTGAATTGTTGAAGTAGGTTGCTATTTATTTGAATTTATCTTTTTGGCTCTCTCAGATGCTACATCTAGTAGCGGTTCTCTAATCATGGCCTCATGGGAACCTCATCTCAAGAAGCTATGAAAGAGGAGGGGGATTAAGGGGAAGTAACCCTTGTTCTTTTTCTTGCGGAGTTTTTGAGATTTTAAGTTGTATTTTATTTGTGCTTTAGGCATTTTCTTCACATGTATTATATGATGCAATTTGCATGCAATTTGCTTCTGTTGTTAAATATGGTTAGAGCTAACAATATAGATTTTAGATGAAAATGAAATTTATATTTCCAGTTGTTAATAAGATCTTATTTGACACACAGTTCTGTACTGTACTTAGCAGCACATTTCTATTAATTCTACATAGCATTGTTTGGTGTCGTCAGCATGGTTATAGTGCTTCTAAATCTTGGTTTATCAAGTGATTCAATTGTCAATAGTTGTTTCAAAGAATTATTTTATGTATCTTGCATTTGAAGAGCAAATTATTGCAGATTGAACATGATTTTTTCTATAACTTTGTTTTTAATTACAAATACAAATTGGGACATGGCACGATATTTTTTCCTGCCTTTACTAAAATTGACCAAAATCACAACAGATATGTTGCTTAGCAACTATTGGATCTCTTTCAAAATCTTACGACGTTTCCTTTGCAACATCTAGTGATGGTGCAATTTCTAGTTAATTTCAATTTTTATTTTAAAGGGGCACTAAAGGATAGACAAATTTACACATCCCTTCATACTAGGTTGTAGAATGAACCTCTTAGCTTAATCACTTACCATTTCTTTAACTAGAGATCTTCCTTGAAAATTCTAAATTTGTACATCTATTATAATATTCCTAAATTAGGACATATGTATTACTACTACGAAATGTTTTTTTGTCAAAATTAAAATAATCACACTTTTATATAAATCTTTGAGTTTTGTAGGTTTAGTGTGTTGCACAATTATTTTTTGAAATTTATAGGGGAAATAAAATTAAAGGAATTAGAATGACATGTAGTGGAAATCTATAACAAAGTGGCTTATCATGGACAACATTTCTGATGGTAAAAAATTAGATAATTTTTCATGTGCAAATTCACTTGTGTGAGTAAAAAATTAGATAATTTATCATGTACAAATTCACTTGTGTGAGTAAAAAATTAGATTAGTTGTCATTTAGATCTTATAGCTAAGGCCAATAATTCTCCATATATTTTTGGTATGTCAAACACACTCAGCATAAGAATTTATAAGGCTTCATATTGCATTAATCAAGACTCAAGGCCAACTATATGTGGATATATGTGGATATAATTTCTTCATCAGAATGAAAGATAGGAGCATTTAACATGATGCCCATATTAATAGAAATTCAACCCATTGATATGTATGTGGAGTTATAACAATGCTCAAACACTATGAATGGTAGCGCTGGTGAAATTGAACTCAAGACTAATTGCATGTAGTTATGAGTCCTTAAATAAATTCCACCACTGACACTACAAAAGAGGTAAAACTTGAGACAAACTCTTTATAGATACAAGTCCACTACTAAATTGTCATTAGTAAAAAATTCAACCCATGGAACTGTTGAAGAATGTAACTAGTGTCAGTCTTCATAATTATATTTGTCAAAATAAAATTATTATTGAAGCATGGGTTTCATGCTCTTTCATTTATTTTCTAGGTCATAGCCTCCATTATAGGCTTCTAGGTTTTCTTAAGAGTCAAAAGAGTCATTGTCACATTTATTAGACCCTTCTTGGGCTTTTGTGTCATGTAAAGAAATTTATTTTTGAATCAAAATAGTGATTTTGTCCCTCCTCACCAATTCAACCCCGACCTAGAGAATTCGGCCCTATTGGAGGTAATCCGACCTTATGGAAGCAGTATAAATAGAGGGAGCTTGACTTACTTGGAAGCAAACTCTCACAAGTTTGATCTACATAAAGAAAGAGGAAAAAAGGAGAGTGGAGTGCAGGAGGAGAAGACCTAATCCAAAAAAAAATGAAGTTTCTAGGCATCTCTCTCACACATGCAAAGTTTTTCAGGGATTCTAGACTAAATTTGGGTGCCGAAATTTTATGAATTAGTTGCAGGTCTGAAATTCTGAAGTTAGGGGCCGAATTTCTAGATTGAAGTTGCATTTGAATAGATGACACTTGGAAACTTTGGCAGAGATCATCTAGTTGAAGGAAGGGTTGACTTGCTGATTAGAGGAGGTATTTGTATAGTTCTAAAGGGTCTTGGAGTGTCTCATCTTGATTTGAATATACTAGTGGAAGAGTTGGACTGGGTTTTCCCCTAGATAGGGGTTTTTCCCTAGCTGAGTGCCTACATCTTGTGTCTCTTGTTCTTATGATCTTCATATACATTTGATTTGGTAATTTCTTGATGAAAGACAACATAATAAAGAAGTGAAATAAGCCAACATAAATCACAATTAATTATCAATAAAATAGGAATCAAACCCTAATACGTACATGCATTGATTTCTCAACATGGTATCAAAGCTAAGGTGAAAGAAGGACTAGTTGAAGATCACTTTGTTGGTTATCAGTTGAAGGAAAAGCAACCTTGGAAGAAAATATCACTCTCTCAATTTGATGATGGGACTCAATCTCATGAAAATTGCGGGAAGCTTGGTTGGAAGGATCATCTCAGAATCTATCTAAGAGAGTCAAGAGTGAAGGACTCTTGGTAGCATTTACAGATACATTTGATGATGAAAATGCATGGATTATTAATAGTGGATCCTCAAGACACATGACAAGAGAAAGTGGAAAACTTTAAAATCTATCAAAAAGATCATCATCACATGCAGTGGAGCTTGGAGACAACAACAACTATGCAGTCAAGGGCCTTGGATCTGCATCATTGAAGCTAGAAAGTGGAGAAAAGCTACACCTCAATAACATCCCCTATGTCCTAGGTTTGAAAAAAAATTACTTCCTATTTCTTGTTTAGAAGATAAAGGAGATAGAGTTGTTTTTGTAGATGGTAAAGTTTTGGTTTAGGGAAAATATTCTAGTTTTGAAAAGGAAAGGGTTATTGGGATTCGTGAAGGAAGATTATCTATAGTTATAAATCCATATCCTCAATCCCTTGTTCATATGGAAATTAGTCCCATTGAACTTTGGAATAGAAGACATGGACATATTCACTATAATATAATACCCTCTCTAAGTCAAATGGTGAAGGGCATCCCCAACATCAAGGAGGACCATGAAGGAGTATGCAAGAGTTGTGCCTTAGGAAGGAATACTAAGAAACCCTTTACAAGAAATGATACGAGACCTAAGGAGATACTAGATCTCATTCATTCATATGTATGTGGGCCCATGTATAATAAATCTCTTGGATGCCACCAATATTATGTGACCTTCATTTATGATCACTCTAGAAAGATGTGGTACCTATCTTCTCAAGAAAAAGGATGAAGTATTTAAAAATTTTGAGTTTAGATCCAATGTTGAGACCCTAACCGGAATAAATATAAAGACTTTGAGATTCGACAATGGAGGTGAATACACTTCAAAAGAACCTATAGCATATTGTAAAGAAGCGGGCATTAAGAGGGAGCTCATTGTTCCCTACAACCCCAAACAGAATGGAGTAGCAGAAGGAAGAATAAAACCATTGAAGAATGCATAAGGAATATGATATTTGGTCAATACCTACCAAAATTTCTATGGGGAGACGAAACCATGATAGTAGTATACATACAAAATAGAATTCCTCATAGAATCCTTGAAAATATGACATCGGAAGAAGAATTTTCATGGAAGAAGCCATGTGTATACCATATTTCAATATTTGTATGTGCTGAATACATTCATGTTCCAAAATACAAGTGAAAGAAGTTAGACTCTACAAGTGTAGCCTTTCATCAAAGGCTTGTAGAATCTACATCAAACAATATAGATGAATTGAAATTAGTAGAGATGTTATATTTGATGAAAATCATGCCTACAAGAAATCCAAAGATATGCCAATCGAGTTTGATGAAGAATATTTACCACTATTTGAAGAAGAAGAGAAACATGACAAGTCACCTACAAACCTAGAGTAAGAAGGACCAAGTGAACTTATTCAACCTACAATAAATGAAGAAGAGGCCAAATTGGTTAAAAGATACACTTGAAGATGTAGAAGGACATGGAGAAACAAAATGAAATTTTAGAGAATGCAAAAGACTGAAAAGATACTCAAGATATGAAACATATATGAAGAGGTTAATCGACATAGAACCAACTACCATTGAATAAGTTGTGCATCAATAATAATGGAAGAAAGTCATTCAAGAATAATATCAATCTTTCATGAATAATGGAGTTTTGGAAATCGTTCCTAGACCTAGTGACAAATCCATTGTCACTTCCAAATGGATTTACAAAATCAAACATGTCATTGATGGAAGCATAAACCAATACAAAGCAAGGTTTTTTGCAAGGGTTTTCTCTCAATAGGAAAGAATAGATTATGAAGAAACCTTTGCTCCTACTGTTAGGTATACTACTATTATATCTTTGGTTTCTGTAGTTACAACTATGAGATGGAATATACATCAAATGGATGTTAAAAAACCTTTCTAAATGGAACCATTGATGAAGAAGAATATATTGAACAACTGGAAGGCTTTGAGATAAATAGCAGGGATACTCATGTTTTCATACTAAATAAATCACTATATCGCTTGAAGCAAGCTCCTAGGGTTTGGTACGCAAGAATGGATGTCTATCTTTTAAGGATTGGCTTTGTCAAATTTTTTGTTGATGCAAACCTCTACATCAAGATAGTGAATAATGAACCAGTAATTATACTTCTATATGTGGATAATTTATTTATTATTAGTGTGAGTGCAAAATTCTATAATGTAATAAGTTTTTGGCAACTGAATTCGAAATGAAAGATTTGGGACGCATGTACTATTATTTAGGCTTGGAATTTTAGTAGAAACCCAATGAGATATATATTGGTCAAGGAAAGTACATAATCAATATGTTACAAAATTTCAGTATGATGAATTCCAGGCCTATGACGACTCTCCTGATCACAAATATAAATAAGTTGAGAATATCTAACTCTATTCTCTTGGATCCTACAAGCTATCATAATTTGGCGGGATCTTTGATGTACTTGGTGAATACAATACCTGACATATGCTTTGTTGTAAGCGTTATTAGTCAATTTTAGTTGGAGCCTCATCATGATCATTAGATAGTTGCAAAGTATATATTGAGATACCTAGGTGGAAAAATTCATCACTACCTGAAGTATGATGGAAAGGAAGTTAAATTAACAGGTTTTACCAATTTCGATTGGTGTGGAAGTGACATTGATGGAAGAAGCACTATCGGTTTTGTTTTAGTTTTTGATCTGCAATTATTTCATGGATAAGTAGAAAACAAGATCCTATTTATTTAAGTAGTGCCGAAGTTGAATATGTTGTTGCATGTGAAGTAGGAAAAGAAGCAGTTTGGATAAGAAAACTCTTGTCATATTTTTTTGGAAATCCACTAGTTCCTATAGTTATAAATTGTGATAATAAAAGTAGCATAAAGATGTTTGAATACCTTGTGTTTCATGCCAGGAATAATCATATCAATAACAAGTACCACTACATTAGAATATTAGTACACGATGGGGTCGTGAAGCTACAGTATATTCTGATAGATGAACAGGTAGCTGACGTGTTGACAAAATCTCTTCCAAATAAGAAGTTTGAATATTTCAAAATCATTCTTGGATTGGTTTATATAACAAATTTAGTAGATAGGGATAGATGAAGCGTATTGTGGCAACAACATGCTTTGGAGGGAATTTGGCTATGTTGATAATTTGGAGGGTTGGTGTTTAATTCAAATTCTCTTCTTGATAATTACTTGTGAGCTTACTTGAGTTACTTATTTCTTCTCTTCTTTTAGCTTAGTTAATATTTCATCAAGTCAATTATCAGAATACACAAGACGCACAAATGAGGCTCCTAGAGCTAGGGAAAAACCTCTCCCTCTTGGAGAGGAAAACCCGCAAAGAATTCTTCTTATATATCTTCAAGTGACAAGTACCATTACCAAGACTCAAACCCTTGACCTAGATATGCTTCCAACACCTTGTCACAGCTTCTTCGAACTTTTTTCTTCTTGTCTCCACCAATCTGCACTGTTTTGCACTAGGACTAGAGAACCTGGTCTCCAAATTTCACTTCTTGATGCTCAGTCAAATGTAAGGACATAATTATCTTCTCTTTGCATTACTTACAACTGAATTTAGTTAGGAAGGTAAATCTTCATATTTACCTTCCTCACTTTCTCCTTTCTTTATACCTTCATTTCTTCTTATGATCATTGTCTTAGCTTCAGCAAATCCTTCTTTCAAGCAGACTGCCCTTAAATTTATCTTTCACAACCTTTTCATATTTCTGGAATCACAAGTAAATATGTAGAACAATAGTGGTATGTCTGCAGTGCTTTTCCTTACTTAAGGGTCCTAGATAGATGCTGAGATGATCTTGACAAGTCCACACTTTATACCCTTAGAGATCTGCACTTCATACACAGTGAAATCCACCCTGTTATTTATACTGATAATCTACACTTACTTACCTTAGAGATACACACATATTCACTTCTTAAATTCACACTGAATTCACCTCTTAAATCCACACTAAATTCACCTCTTAAATCCACACTGAATTCAGTCTTTTATTTGCACTGTAGTTCAGAGATAAGTCTGCAGTAGGTTCAGTGTGATCCACGCTTTTTTTCCTACACCAACTGATCTGCAATCCAGGGTAATATATAGAGGATTGTTCACATATTTTAGGCCGACCATCCAAATGTAATTACATCGGCTTTAACACATCATGTAGGCCGACATGAAGTGTAATTTCTTTAGCATTTCATGAGGTATTTCTTCAACATCGTTGAAGGTTGTCTTCACTATATTTTGGATCTTGTCTTCAATGTTATATGAGGGCTATTGAGAGCTTCTTCACAAGGTCTTTGGGGCATAAACATCTAACTAAATCCTTCATGTATATGACACTTAATTATATAAGAATACAAAAACCTAGAAGACATCAAGAAGAAGTCTATAACCTATATAATAAAATCTTGTTCATGAAACCCATGAAACGAGTACAACAAAAACACATTTTATTATCATTTTCTTCTTCTTTACATAATTACATAGTCAACATGAAGACTGATCCTAGCTACACTTTTCAACACTCCCTCTTAACTAGGGAGTTATTCATACATGTACATGGTCACTTTCAAACTGAAGAATCTCATATGAAGAATTAGATTGGTAATCGCATCTGTATAGCATCATATCAACCATCATTGTCCTAGTGCAAGGCCTTGACTAACAGCCTCATCTCTCAACGAGACAATGGGCTACAATGCTGGCAAGACACATGACTTATAGACACCATCGTCATTATCTCTCCAAGGTATATACTCCACCTGGGTGTTCCCAATGTATGACCTTCTTGGACTATTCTTCTCTTGGGTAGCTAGCCCTCAAATAATATTGGTCCCCGACTACTCTTACCTCGAATTCCCTAACACATTCTCAAAGAGTATCGAATTCTAGATGATTACCCAATCCTCCATTATGCCTTCCTAAGTGAAGACTAGAATGATGTGTTTATCTCTCCCTCTCAACTAGGGAGGACCTATTCCGCAAGGGAATGTACTCATTCCTATACAAGGAATGTACCTAAGCTCATTCTTAGGAATTACCAAGTTTCTTCCAAGTAAGAAGCTTATCACCAGGCTCCCTCTTAACCAGAGACCTCCAGCAGCAATGGTGAGACACCCAGCTTCTCATGAAGAATTCTTGCCCTCGATGTCATGGATTTTGATATTGATGAATCTTCAACTTTTAGCTTCATAGGGCACAGATCATCCATCACTTTCATTCACGAGTCATGTCAGCTATCAGAAAGTGATTCATCAGAGTTCCATATTTGGTCCACTTTTATGCTATGTTTCTTTCCTTCGAATCATCTCCAAGGATCATACATCCTTTCTAATGATTAGCAGCCTTCAGTGATGATATTTCATCATGACCTCTTCCTATAAGTATCGGCATCCTTTATTCAGAATGACACATCTCCTAATGATATTTTTTTCCAAGGGTCTTCTTATTTACCAGATTTTCGTTAGAGTCTACATATCTTCCCAGGAGATCTCTTTGTCACATCTTCTTGGCTTCTGGATGATAACTGCCTCTTGACATGGTTGCATATTATTATCTCTTTCTTTCTGCACATTCTTCATTCCCAGCAACTTACAATTTTTTAGTTTCTCATTCATATACAACCACCTCGTATTCCATGGGGACATATTATGTAGATTTCATCTATCAGTGCACCGAGAGATCCTTCTTCATAGATCATACTTCTAAATATGGAAGTTTATTACCTGTAACCATATGACATGACTTCATAGCAACCAATATCAGCATGTATGTCTACATTCCTCATACCTATTTCCTTGAGTCATCATGTAGAAATTTCTCTAGAATGAAGAGCTTCATTCCCTTGGCCTGCTCCATCAATATGTCATCACATCATGAATTTTTTTTCCATGATGACCCTTGATCTTGATGGCTACCTTAATTTAGTAATTTTATCAGAGAGTTTTTCTCGAAGTTGTTTCACCGAGACCTCCTTCCATGCTTCTATCGTGATGCTTATTAATGTACATTTCTTCCTATCATACTATTTTACAATCAATGAGAAACCACTTAAAGAGAAAGATGATCTCAATCATAATAGAGATCTCTTACTTCCTCTTTCTTAGATTTCTTAGCATTAGGTTCTTCTCTTTCATTACTGACATGGGCTTCTTCCTTTTTCCTCTTGTCCTTTCCATATTTAGGACAATCTCTTTTATAATGCCCAAGTTCATTACATCCAAAGCATTGTACGTTGTCCATATTCCTTCTTTTATTTTGAGGGCCAAATTTTTTGAATCTTCCTTTCTTCCTGTATGAGGCCGCAAAGGCATGATTCTCTTCACTTGGTCCTGCATCAGTTTTTGCCTTTAGTCTTGTTTCCTCTATTTTACATAGAGACCATAAATCATGGAATAGGGTGGCTTCTTTCTTCCCATATAAACTAGAAGTGAAGTTTCCCCATTCCTCTAGTAGAGCATTCATCACCGCTGTAGTCATCTCAATGTTAGACATTACTTCTCCCAGTTCCTGCAGTTGATCTCTTATTTCAGAAATCCTCATAAAGTATGGAGTGATTCCTTCTTCGCTTGATAATTTCATTTTGTATAGTTCTTGTCTCAGAAAGATTGTGTTAGGTCCCTATATTACTATTTTAGTCCCTTATTGTTATTAGTGTAGCCCCCTTATTGTTATTATTGTACCCCTGTAACCCCAATATTTTTATTATTGTGCCCTTACATTATTATTGTTAGGTCGGCTAGGATTATATTATGGCCCCATGCACTCCTATATATAGAAGAGGGCTTTGGTCATTTGTATCATCCAAGAATTGTTCATTTATGTAATGTATTGGAGGTTTCCCCCTCGAAGTGGTTGATTTCTAAGGCATTGATCTCCATTTTCTTATATTCTTGGAGCTGGTTTCACAACATTTGGTATCAGAGCTTTGGATTCTATGGTTTCGCTGCTTAAAACAGGTCATCGTGGAATTTTCACTATAAATTTTTTTCTACGAAGGTTCAGAAGCTGAAATTTTTAGAGCGAGAAGCCCAAATCCTGAGGAACATCTTTTAAAAATTTCAGAGCTTCGTTCGCAATATTTTCGGAGATATGACCTATGGAAGACAAAATTTGCGCTATAAATTTTTTCCTACGAGGTTTCAAAAGCTGAAATTTTTATAGAGTGAAGCTAAAATCCTAAGGAACATCGTGGAAAAAATTTAGAGATTGATTCACATTATTTTTGGAGGTAGAATCTGTGGAAGTTAGGGCTTGTTCAGGCTCTCGAATTTCATCTTAAAGAGGTGATCATGGGAAAATCTTCATAACTCTTTCTCTGAGCATCGGATTGGAATTCTGTAAAGAGTGAACGCAATTACATGGACTGTAGTTGCCTTTCTATCAATTTCAAAGCCAAAGGATGAAACAGTGATACGTGGCAAGTGGTACAAATTCACTCTACTGAACCAGTCCATAATTAGGTCATTCTAGGAGATTGGACATAACTTTGACTTGAAGAATCCAAATCAGGTCAGACCTATGGCATTAGAAAGATAATTCAGAGGGCTACCTCAGGACCAAATTTTAGATATTGAGGATCCAAAATCATAGAGATAATTCAATTTCAATATCGAGCTCCTCAAAAGCTAGAAAAAGGTTTGTATTTTTTCGAATTACATAAGTCTCGTTTGAAAAAATTAGTTTGAATTTATTCCAAGGGAATATTGAAGAATAGATATCAGTATTGGGTTCTAAAATTCCCCCTAAAAAGAATTCAACACCCATTAATCCTTCAGAAGTCTCTACTATGACTCATGAAGACGAAGAAATGCAACATGAGATATCAAAATTACAAGAGCAAGTGCACCTATCGCAGAGAGCAACAAAAAATGAAATGGAAGTTTTGAATAAAGGCGTGGAAACTAAGATGGATGGTTTGAAGAAAGGCGTGGAAGCTAAGATGAATGGTTTGGAAGTTAAGATGGATGGCATGGAAGTTGGCATGGAAGCTAAGATGGATGAAATGGAAGCTAAGATCGATGAAAAAATGGAAAACATGAAGAATGATCTAAAAGTAGACATCAAAGGTTGGCAAAGTTGATACAAGAAATGTTTCCTAATGGCAAAAAGATAGTAGAGGAAACTCATGATGAGAAAAAAGTAAATGTTAATCGTGATTTCATAAACTCTAATGTTGGATGGAAGAACCACCATATTCCAAAGATGGATATGAGGAATTTTGATGGCAAGGATCCCATAACAGGATACTACATATGGAGCAATATTTTGATCTCAATAATCTGCAAAACACACAGAAGGTACACATTGCAACTTTACATTTAGAAAAAAATACATTTGTATGTTATCGATGGCTTTTCTCCCGTAAAATAATTGTCACTTGGTCAATTTTTACGAAAGGAATGATAGCACATTATGAGGATACAAAAAGCAACACCTTCTTTAGCCAATTGATAAATCTCAAACAAAAGGGTTCAGTGGTGGAGCACATTGAGGACTTCCAAAAATTGATTATAAGGGTAACATACATTCCAAAGGAACAAAGGATTGATGTCGTCATATGGAATTTAAAGGATAACATCCAACATGAAGTTCGCGTTTGGGAACCTGATTCATTGGAAAATGCATTCAGGTTGGCAAGAAAAATTGAATGTAAAATTATGGCGACAAGGAAGCCTGCCACTCACATATATAAAGATGGAAGTGTTGCTAATCCTAGAGTTACACAACCTACAAGGTTGACACGGCAACAGTTGGAAGAAAAAAGAGCAGAAGGGCTTTGCTACACTAAAGGTCATAATTTTTTTGAGAAGAAGTTATTTTAAATAGATTGTGAAGAGGAAGAATAAAATGAACAAGAATCTTCAAAAGAAGAGGATATACACCAGGAACCAACCTTAGAAGAGGAATATGAGTCCTACCATATCGTGTAATGCATTGGTAGGAATTACCACTCCTCAAACTCTCAAGATAGAAGGAAATATCAAGAAGAAAAAGGTAATAGTGTTGATTGATTCGAGTAGTACCCATAATTTTATTCATTGTAAGGTAGCCAAGGAATTGAATTGTTTCCTATACCCAGCACCAGAATTTCAAGTGATGGTTGCAAATGGAGGAACTATAAATTGCTCTGGAAAATGCCATAATATCAAGCTAACCATACGGGAATATGTATTGAATAGTCCAATGCTTTCCATTCCAATGGGAGGTGATGATGTTGTACTATGAGTACAATGGTTACAATATTTGGGGACGGTAGCTTTTAATTTTCAAGAAATTTTCTTGAAATTGTTTTTTCACAAGGAAAGGAAGTCGAATTATGGGGTATCGCAGGGAATCCGGGAAAGATAATAAGCTCTAATGTCATGACAAAGCTTCTGGATAAATAACAATGACGCGTAATTGCACAATTATGCTCACTAGAAGTTCCAACATCAAAATCATCTATTTCTGCAAATCTCCAAAAATCCTTAGACAATCATTCCAAGGTGTTTGAAACTCCCAAAGGACTCCCACCTATTCGTGATCATGATCATGATATTCATTTGATTCCAAGAAGTGTTCCTCCAAACATCAGGCCTTATAGATATCCTTATGTCCAAAAGAGCAAAATTGAACGTATGATTACAGGAATGTTAGAGGCTGGTATAATTCAACCTAGTTAGAGTTATTTCTATGCTCCAGTAGTATTGATGCAAAAGAAGGATGGATGATGGCACATGTGTCCAAAATATAGGGAGCTCAATAAGCTCACCATTAAAGATAAATTTCCCATTTCTGTGATTGATGAATTATTGGATAAATTACATGGAGAAATTTATTTTACCAAGTTGGATCTTCGTTCAAGATATCATCAAATTAGAATGAAGACAAAAGATATTCCGAAAACAGCATTTCGAACTCATGAGGGTCACTATGAATTTTAGGTCATGCCTTTTGGCCTTACCAATGCACCTTCTACATTTCAAGGGTTGATGGATTCCATTTTCAAACCCTTCCTTAGAAAATTTGTGCTAGTTTTTTTTTTATGATATACTAATATACAATAGGTCTTGGAAGGATCATGTTCAACATGTTGAAATGGTGCTAAAACTATTGTAGGAGAAACAATTATATGCAAAAACATCCAAATGTTTCTTTGGAGTACAAGAGGTGGAATATCTGGATCATATTATATCTCATGAGGGTGTTAAGGTAGACCCTAACAAAATTAAAGCCATTAAGGAATGGAAAGTCCCCACAACTATAAAGCAGTTGCAAGGATTTCTCGGGTTAACAGGGTATTATCGCAAGTTTGTTAAGAATTATGGGAGAATAGCAGCACCTCTAACAACATTATTGAAGAAACATGCATTTTCCTCGACTCCTAAAGAAAATAAGGCCTTTGAACATCTTAAAGAGGCAATGTGCCTAGCACCGGTCTTAGCTACGCCAGACATCACAAAAACCTTTATTGTGGAATGTGATGCCTCAGGAAATGGAATTGATGCTATTTTAATGCAATAAGGAAGACCCATTGCTTTTGAAAGTCATCCAATCAAAGGAAAGTATTTACAGAAATCTATTTATGAGAAGGAAATTTTAGCAATACTACATGCACTAAAGAAATGGTGACCTTACCTAATGGGATGACACTTCGACGTAAAAACTGATCATGATAGTCTTAAACACTTTTTGGAACAAATACTATCTTCATAAGGGCAGCAAAAATGGGTCACAAAGATGTTGGGTTATGACTTTGAAATAATCTACCAAAAAGGGAAGCTAAATTTTGTTGTAGATGCACTCTCAAGAAAGAATGAAGAGGTGGAAGCATTTCTTTGTTCCATTTCTATTATCCAACCAGATTGGATAACCAAGCAAGGGATGAATGGAAGAAGGACGAATAAGTGTGGACACTCATTCAAAATTTGCAACAATATCCTAGTACATCTGATACATTTAGCTGGAAAAATTATTCCTTATGGTACAAATATCGCTTATATATTTTTAAGAATTCCCAACTAAAACAAAAGATTCTTTTGTAATTGCATACTTCTCCTTTAGGAGGACACTCGGGATTTTTAAAAACTTACCACGGGGTGAAGAAAGAATTTTTTTGGGATGGCCTTAAATCTGATATTCAAAATTTTATGGCAGAATGTTTGGTTTTCCAGCAAAATAAATTTTAGACAATTAAGACCTCGGGTCTTCTACAACCTTTATCCATTCCAAGTCAACGTTGGGAGGAGATTTCAATGGATCACAAGTTTACCTAAGTCCGAAGGAAAGAGTGTCATCATGGTGGTAATTGATAGACTTACCAATTATGCACACTTTTGTGCATTATCTCATTCATTTAAAGCAAGTACAGTGGCTACTACATTTATGGACACAATTCAAAAGCTACATGGAAACCCAAAGATTATTGTGAGCAATAGAGATCCCATTTTTAATGGAAATTTTTGGACAGAGTTATTTTCTTGTTTGGGTACTCAATTAGCTCATAGCTCATCTTATCATCCTCAATCCAATGGTCAAACTGAGATAGTGAATAAATGTTTGGAAGGATATATTTGTTGTTTTGTGTCTGTTAAACAAACACAATGGGTCAAGTGGTTACCTCTCGTTGAATGGTGATATAACACTTCCTTCCATACTGCAACAAAAATGACCCCATTTATGGCACTTTATGGATATCATCCACCGTCCATCACATCATCTTTAAGAGAAAATTCTAAGGTTCAAGTAGTGGAAGATCACATAGAGCATCAACAAGAAGTTCTCCAAATCTTAAATGATAACCTAAATTTGGCACAAAATCAAATGAAACAACAGGCAGATCAACATCGCAGCAAGAGAAGTTTTGATGTGGGAGACTGGGTATTTTTACGGCTACAACCATACAAACAAATGTCCCTCAAGCAAGGTAAGAAGGATAATAAATTATCTCCAAAGTACTATGGTCCTTACAAGGTGTTGCAAAATATTGGTACTATGGCATACAAATTGGAGCTTCTTGCTTCTTCGTGAGTGCATCCAGTTTTCCATGTTTCATGCTTAAAGAAGGTTATAGGTGAAAATCTTCCAATTTAAACAATATTGGCATTACTTGATGAGGAAGGAAAAATAATATTGGAATCTGAATCAGTCATGGAAATAAAAACTCGATAGCTACGAAATCGATCAATTTCAGAGTATCACATCAAGTGGAAGAATTTACCCACTGAAGATTTAGGGAAATATTCCTTTTTCCTTTTTCCTCTTCTCCTTTCTAGATTTAGGAAAATCTCTTTTATAATTCCCAAGTTCATTACATCCAAAGCATCGTACGTTGTCCATATTCCTTCTTTTATTCTGAGGGCCAAATTTTTTGAATCTTCCTTTCTTCCTGTATGAGGCTGCAAAGGCATGATTCTCTTCACTTGGTCCTGTATCAGTTTTGGCCTTTAATCTTGTTTCCTATATTTTACATAGAGACCATAAATCATGGAATGGGATGGCTTCTTTCTTCCCATATAAACTAGAAGTGAATTTTCCCCATTCCTCTGGTAGAGCATTCAGCACCACTGTAGTCATCTCAATGTCAAACATTACTTTTCCCAGTTCCTGTAGTTGATCTCTTGTTTCGAAAATCCTCATAAATTATGGAGTGGTTCCTTCTTACCTTGATAATTTAATTTTGTATAGTTCTTTTCTCAGAGATATTGCTTCTCCTACAGTACTCACAAAGAATATCTCCACCAATTTCTTATATATTTCTTTTGTAGACTTTAGTTTTGATACATAAGGAATGAGTGAGTCCTTAATGGATTCTATAAGAATCCTTTGGGCTCTAGTTTATCCCTTCATATACTTGGCATGGGCTGGAGCATATTCTTTTGGGGGTTGAATTGTATATCCTTCGATATAGTACATAACTTTGTCTCCAATTAAATTCAAATATGTCCTCTTCTTCCATGCACTAAAGTTTGATGACCCTACTAGCTTGTTGATCTCTTTACAATAGGTTATCTTGACAGATTTGAGCACTTACTTAAGAAAGTGGCTTGTAGCTTCCTTGATGATGATGAAGATGAAGTTGAGAGCTTCTTATAAGATAGAAAACTTCAATGTAGGTGATCTTGAGTCCTTGTTAATAAAGGATACCTTCAGAAGTTGAATACCTCCTTCTAACAATGTCTTGAAAATGAACCTTTGATGACAAAGATTAATTTCTTGAATGAGTTGATTATTTAAATGAGATAGGAGATCCTTCTTGAAGTAGCTAGAGAGTCTTCTTTGCAAACTGATTTTACTTTTCAACCCAAAATTTGAACTTCGCTTCCAAGAGTGTCTTCTTTGACAAGAAGCCCTTGAGTTTAGCACCTTAGCTCTGATAACATGTTGAGAATTTGGAGGGCTAGTGTTTAATCAAAATTCTCTTCTTGATAATTACTTGTGAGCTTACTTGAGTTACTTATGTCTT
Organism: Pinus albicaulis; assembly: GCA_034641835.2. Lineage (NCBI taxonomy): Eukaryota > Viridiplantae > Streptophyta > Pinopsida > Pinales > Pinaceae > Pinus > Pinus albicaulis. The sequence continues at coordinate 246,533,567 of CM076577.1, read as the reverse complement.
TGCTTATTTTATCTTAGTTAATCTTTCATCAAGTCAATTATCAGAATACACAAGACACAAAAATTAGGCTCCTAGAGCCAGGTAAAAACCTCTCCCTCTTGGAGAGGAAAACCCGCAAAGAATTCTTCTTATAGATCTTCAAATGACAAGTACCATGACCAAGACTCAGATCCTTGACCTATATATGCTTCCAAAACCTTGTCACAACTTCTTTGAACTTGATTCTTCTCGTCTCCACCAATCTGCATTGTTTTTCACTGGGACTAGAGAACCCGGTCTCCAACTTTCACTTCTTGATGCTCAGTCAAATGTAAGGACAAATTTATCTTCTCTTTTCATCTAGTTGCAACTGAATGTAGTTAGGAAGGTAAATCTTCATATTCACCTTCCTCACTTTCTCCTTTCTTTAGACCTACCTTTATTCTTATGATCACTGTCTTATCTTCAACAAATCCTTCTTTCAAACAGACTTCCCTTAACTTTATCATTCACTACCTTTTCATAGTTCTGGAATCACAAGTTAATATGTATAATAGCAATGGTATGTTCGCAGTACTTTTCCTTGCTTAAGGGTCTTAGATAGATGCTGAGATGATTTTGACAAGTCCGTACTTTATACCCTTAGAGATCCACACTTCTTACACAATTAAATCTGCATTGTTCTTTATACTGATAATCTACACTTACTTACCTTAGAGATCCGCACTTATTCACTTCTTAAATCCGCACTGAATTCACTTCTTAAATCCGCACTGAATTCACCTCTTAAATCCGCACTGAATTCAGTATTTTATCCGCACTGTATTTCAAAGATAAGTCTGCAGTAGGTTCAGTGTGATCCACATTTTTCTGCTTGCACCAACTGATCCGCAATCTAAGGTAATATATAAAGGATTTTTCACATCTTTTAGGATGACCATCCAAATGTAATTAGGTTGACTTTAACACAGCATGTAGGCCGACATGAAGTGTAATTTCTTCAACATTTCATGAGGTCTTCAACATTGTTGAAGGTTGTATTCACTATATTTTGGATCTTGTCTTAAACGTTATATGAGGGTTGTTGAGAGCTTCTTCACAAGTTATTTGGAGCATAAACAGCTAAAATAAATCCTTCATGTATATGACACTTAATTATAGAAGAATACAAAAACCTAAAAGACATCAAGAAGAAGTCTATACCTATATAATAAAATATTGTTCATGAAACTCATGAAACAAGTACAACAAAAATACATTTTATTATCAGTGTCTTATTCTTTACATAATTACATAGTCAACATGAAGATTGATCCTAGTTACACTTTTCAACAGGATGGTATGTGATGATGTCTAGATCCCGAAGTAGGGAGGGTAGCAGTGGTCATGGAGATTTGACCTTGGATACATAACTAGTTCCATGGTTTGGTGTTCGAGATAAATCTTGATGGTACCTAGAGAGGCTAAAGCTTCAAAAAACACCTTAGTCCCACCTGGTTAGATACCCTGGTCAAGTATCTAATCTGTATCATTGTGTGTGCTATGACTCTTCATAGAGTACATCATTTTGAGATCTTCTATGTACCTTTGTATATATGTAATTTTGAATGTATCCCTAGTTAAGAGTGAATGTTGAAGATTGTAACTAGTGTCAGTCTTCATAATTTTATTTGTCAAAAGAAAAATTATTCTAAAATAAAAATACTATTGAATCATGGGTTTCATGCTCTTTCATTTATTTTCTAGGTCACAACCTCCGTTGTATGCTTCTATGTTTTTTCAAGAGCCAAAAAAATCATTGTCACATTTATTAGACCCTTCTTTGGCTTTTGTATAATTTATTTTGTATTCAAAGTATTGATTTTGTCCCTCCTCGCCAAGTCAGCCCTGTCCTGGAGAATTTGTCCCTATTGGAGGAATTTTGACCCCATGCAAATAGTATAAATAGAGGGAGATTGAATCACTTGGAAACACACTCACACAAGTTCGATCTGCATAGAGAAAGAGGATGAAAAGGAGAGTGAAGTGCAAGATAAGAATACCTAATCCAAAAAAGAAAAAAATTTGAAGTTTTTGGGGATCTCTCTCACATGTGCGAAGTTTGCTAGGGTTTCTGGATTGAAGTTGGAGACTGAAATTTTTTAAATTAGTTGCAGGTCTTAAATTCTGAAGTTGGGGGTCGAATTTCTAGATTAAATTTTCATTTGAAGAGTTGGCACTTGGAAAATTTGGTGTGGATCATCTACTTGAATAAAGGGTTGACTTGGTGATTGGAGGAGGTATTTGTCTAAGTCTAAAGCATCTTGGGTTGTCTCATCTTGATTTGAATCTACCAGTAGAAGAGTTGGACTGGTTTCTCCCCTAGATAGGGTTTTTCCCTGGCTAAGTGCTTATATCTTGTGTCTCTTGTTCTTGTGATCTTCATATACATTTAATCTGGTAATTCCTTGATGAAATACAACATAATAAGTAAGTAAAATAATCTAACATAAATCACAAATAATTATAAAGAAGAGGAATCAAACCCTAATACCTACATGCATTGATTTCTCAACAAGAACTGTATGTGGAGTTGTAGCAATGCATAAGCACCATAAGGGGGATTGATCTTATGAAATAATACCTATGAATATTTTTCCATAACAAAAATTCCTTGCAATGGCATTTTTCAAGGTGCACATTCCAATGGTATAAATTTGATCCATGGAATTGTTGTAATGCATTGGAACTATAAGGTGGGTCAAACTTGAGACGGACTACTTATCGATATGGATCCTTAAATAAAATTTAAAAGTAAGGAATTTGGCAAGGTACACATGTCATTGGTACAAATTCAACTTGTGGAGTTTTTAGCAATGCATAAGCACCATGAAAGTGGCTTAAAGTAAAGACCTATTACCCATTGATATGGGTTCTTAACCAAAATCCCATAATGAGGCCTTCAATAATATAACCATGATATCAATATAATTTCATCTCATTTGTGGATTAGTAAAAACATACAAGTATTACATAGGAGATCAAACTCAAGACCAAATAAATGTAGATATGGCTCCTTCAAATTCAACTTGTGGATTTTTTATCAATGCAGAAGCACCATGAAGGTGGCTTAAAGTAAAGACCAATTACCCATTGATATGGGTCCTTAACCAAAATCCCATAATGAAGCATTCAATAATATAACCTTGATATTAATAGAATTTCATCTCATTTTGGATTAGTAACAACATACAAGTACTACATAGGATATCAAATTCAATACCAACTACATGTAGATAGTGCTCCTTAATCGAAATGTCAAATTGAGGCATTAAGCAAGGTACCCATGTACAAATTCAACCCATAGACATGAATGTGGAGTTTACAAATACATAGACACTATAAGTGAAATTGAATTCAAACTAAATACGCATGCATGTGGGTCATTAAAGAAAATGCCAAAATGGAGCATTAAAAAAGGTGTGATCATTTTATTTATAGAATTTAAACCCATATAATTCTCTCCAATTAGTTCAAGTGTTGTCTAGTACCATGATAGGGTCCCTTAGCCTAGCCTCTAGTATTTTTCTTCCTTATCACATTTTTGGCTTTAGAAGCCTCTTTTTCCAATCCATTTGAATCAATGACTGGCTAATTGGACCTTTCTTAGGCCTTAAACTAACAAAAGACCCAACTAGTGCAATGGTTGGGTCTTTGGCTATTTGAGCATCCTCCCTTGGGTCCCCAAACATCATTAATCTGGTAAGGCACACTCTTTGAATATTTTACTTAGTCAAAATTTCCTTTACCTCAAGTGACACTAGTGCATGCTATAAGAAACTATTTTTTCTATATATATATATATATACCAATTGCTCAAGATGGAAAATATATTTACCAAAGCTTCTTAAGATTGTGCAAGAGCCAAGATTATGATCTTAAGTTAGAGCACTTATTCAACAATGTTTCAACCACAATGTCAATTAGGTATTAATGTTAAAGCGGCTTAGACCATCAATAAGATTAGTAAATAAAGAGCCTATATGTTTGAGTGAATTTATTGCCAATTTAACAAATTTTCAAATCTAACGTAGGACAAGAAATTGTTAGAAATTAACAACATAAACCACCATGAGGCAACTTAATCATGAAAGAGCTATTTATGATTAAATGTAGGACAATAGTATGTATGTCACTTCAAACCAAGGAAGTTGCCAAACATATGAAACATGAAATGAAAAATAAGTAGCCTAATGACTTTCCAATGTAAATTTATGAAATTTTATGCATCAAAATATATCAAATCTGAAATCACTTGTTACAGCAGTGAGAAATTTATGCAAACAATGAGCTACTAATGCTGTAACTTGCCAAAGTTTGCCCAAAAATTCCAGATTTGAAAATCTATATTTTAAGCTCTTTAAGGTGTGATATATAAAAAATATCATATCCGATCTAGTGATTATGCAGAGATATTCCAGCAAGCAAACAAGTATACATAGGCTAGATATTCAATGCCAAAGTAGCCAAAACACTAGCAAACTATTACCATGAAATTATTAAGGGGTTTAGACCACTTAGATGTGCTTTTAAGGAATTTAATTCACTGTTATAAAAGGAATATGACAGTTGAAGAAGAGCAGTGAGAAAGTGAGGGTTTAGAGAGAAAACCCTAGGCCCAAGGCCTTGTAGAAAAATTGTCCAGTTCACCAAAAAAATTTCCAATGAAGAAGCCAAATAAAAATAAAATATTTGAGCCAATTTCTCTACAAAAAAAACACCAACTATTTAGTTCCAAAAAATTGTAGAGATGGGTAGAGGTAAAACTAGGGCCAAAAGAGGACACTAGGCCCAGTAAGGCTAGCGTTGAGGGGGAAAGGGCCTAGAAGGGCAAGGAAGGAGAAAAGGGAGGAGGGGGAAATCCAATAAGACCTAACGGCTTAGGGTAAGAGCTCTATAGGATTGTCCTTGACCCCAAAAGTGTCACGTCCTAGGGTAAGAAGGCCAAGAACATTGGAAATACTAAGAGGGGGGTGAATCAGTATTCCTTTCAACTAGAGCATTAGTTAATCTTCAATTATTATCAGTGTTTGTACAATGATAGCAGTAAAAAAAAGGAACACAAATGCACACATATTTTAAGGTGGAAACCCTCTCTGGGACAAAAACCACCTGAATTCTTTTCTAATAATTCTTTAATATTCAACTCCAATTAAAAATAAAGCTCCGACTTCCTAGAATCTAGAAAAGCATTATTCTCCAGCTCCCACTGGATGGATGCTCCAATGCCCGATATTCTTCAGTAGTCAACTGAACGGATGCTCCAACACCCAATGAGCTACAACTCACTTTAGCGCCACCCTACCACCCTAAATTTTTCACAAGCTTGAACCTGTTGGTGACTTCATGCACCAGCCTAGCACCACCCTCCCACCCTATAGAAGAATAAAACAAGAATGGACTCTCGTACCAGGGAAAATGGTCCACTTTACAATGATAGAAAATGATGTAGAAGAAGAAGACACACTAGACCATAACCCCAACTATAAAACAACCACCTAATGATGATCCTAGACCTCCCGACACCGCCTCTTCAACTCTTGGCAGATAGACACTTGTACAATTTTTACAATGATGCATATATAATGACTTAGTACAATGATACCTTTACAATGATTGTATGGAGTGCTACCCACTTGAAGAAATCACGTGCTGAACTTCTTGTTGTTGTTCTGCACCTTGATTGCTCCTCTTGTCATGCTGCCCTCTGCTGCACCTTGCTTTGCTTTGTTGCCCTATAAAATCTGGTCCTTTGCATCCCTTGACAACACATGATCTATCTTTTTCTTGCCTTCTATGATCTCGATATTGAATATGGTGTATCTATGTTATTTCAACTCCCCAATATGTGATTTTTGGTTCTGTAGTAGTACTCTGAGTCTTCTTTCCAATGCCATAGGTCTGATCCAATTTGGATTCTTCAAGGGAGATTTATGCTCAATCTCTCACAATGACCTAATTATGGATTATTTCAATAGAGCGAACTTGTACGGCATGCCACGTGTCACTGTTTCTTCATTTGGCTCTAAAATTGATACAACGAAAGCTACATTCTATGCACTATCTGCCACTTTTTACAAAGTTTCAATCCAATACTCAAAGAGAGAGTTATGACGATTTTCTGAAGGTCACTTCTTTGAGATGAAGTTCAGGAGCCTGCAAAAACATTGACTTCCACAGATCATATCTCTGAAAATATTGTGCACCCTGATCGAAAAATTTTACAGGCGCTTCCTCAGGATTTTAGCTTTGCCTCATAAAAATTTCAGCTACTTAACCTTCGTAGAAAAAATTTAGAGCACAAATTCCACGATGACCTGTTTCAGGTAGCGAAATCCCTACGTAAGGAGGATATGAGGATCAAAATTTATATAAATTTTTAGGTTGAGAGGGGCTTCAACAAGTGAACACGAGATGGATTTTAGGAGCTTAAAAATTATTAACTATTGACTTTTCAATGACCCATGCCACAACCCCATGGTGTTTTAGCCCACTGACTAGGGTTACAAACTTCAAACATGAATATCTCTCAAACCGTGAAAAAATACGTGGCATACCATATATCAACGGAAACATCTCGACAAGTAGAAACCATAAAAATCATTCTTGAACCAGAATATAGTAATTTAGTAGGTCAAAATTCCCATGCAATATTTGGGTAGCCCCTGGTGCTACTTGGGTTGACATCAATGACAACCGCTCATCAACAATCTCCCCCTTTTGCATTGATGGCAACACAAGTACTCCCCCTATGATCATGACACCTCTTCCTACAACATTCTATCCCCATTTGACATCAATGGAAAAGGGTAACTCCCCCTGACACACAACCATCCTGCGGACCTGTACACACTTCCACTCCCCCTTTATATTCTGAATAAGGGAAATCTAATGAAAACTTGGGAGAATCCCAAGCTTCTGGCGAAGATATTCAAATGCTTCACGAGGTAAAGATTTAGAGAAGATATCAGTGATTTGTTCTTTTGTACCAACATACTCAAGTTTGATATTCTTTTCAGCGACTTGTTCTCTAACAAAATGATATTTGATCGAAATGTGTTTTGCTTTGAATGCATGACATGATTCTTGGAGATGTTGATGGCTCTGATGTTGTAACGGAATATGGGAATAGGCTCACTGAATTGTACTTAAATATATTGTAAAGTTTGTTTCATCCAAAGGACTTGAGTACAACATGTTGTTGCTACAATTTATTCTGCTTCCATTGTAGATAATGAGATTGAGGTTTGTTTTTTTCTCAACCATGATACGAGACAACCACCTAGATAGAATGTTGCTCCACTAGTACTCTTACGATCATCAACGCTTCCTGCCCAATCTTCAGTTGTAAAGGCTTGAATAATGAGATTGTTACCCTTTGGATACCATAAGTCATATTCTTCTATGCCCTTTAGATATCAAAGAATTCTTTTGACAACAGTAATATGTGATTCTTTTGGTGCTGCTCTGAATGTTGCTACTTGTCCAACTTCTTGCATAACATTTTACTGAGAAGCTGTTACATATAGAAGACTACCAATCATAGATCTATACAACATATGATCCACATCCTTAGATAAGTTTTCTATACTCAACTTGCAACCTGTTACCATTGGAGTAAGGACGGGTTTTCAATCTTCCATTTTTAATTTCTTGAGCATTTCCTTGATGTACTTGGCTTGACATATAATTATTCCTTTCTCTTGCTGAGATATTTGAAGCCCTAAGAAGTATGTCAGCTCACCAAGTAAAGACATCTCGAACTCACTTTGCATATTTGTAGAAAATTTCTTACTTAGTTGATCATCATTTCTACCAAATATTATATCATCCACATATACCTCAACGATTGTTAAATTATCTTTATCTATTTTTACATAAATATTTCTATCAACGGTACCTTTCTTGAACCCTTGTTGACATAGATATCCATCAAGACAAGCATACCATGCTCTAGGAGCCTGCTTGAGACCATATAGAGCCTTCTTTAACCTTCAAACATAGTCTTCTTTTTCTGATAGTAGAAAACCTTCAGGTTGTTCGATGTAAACTTCTTCTTCTAATTCGCCATTCAGAAATGCTAACTTAACATCCATTTGGTAGAATTTGATTTTTCTTGAACATGCGTAGGTGAGAAACATTCAAATGGCTTCCATTCTGTCAACTGGTGCAAATTTTTCGTCGAAATAAATTCCTTCCACTTGTGCATAGCCTTTGCAAACCAATCTTTCTTTGTTTCTGGTAACTTGTCCATCTTCATTCAACTTGTTCCTGAAAACCCATTTAGTCCCAATGACATTTTTATCTTTTGGTAATGGAACTAATTCCCAGGTGTTATTCTTCTCGATTTAATCCAATTCTTCATTCATAGCTATTGCCCAATGTTCATTCTGGCTGGCTTCCTCAAAACTACTAGGCTCAAAGGTTGCTAGAAAAGTAATGTGAGCTTGTTGTGATGAATGAAGCTGTTGACCTTCATTTATGTCACCAACTATTTGATTTGATGGATGGTTCTTTTGAATCCATTCTTTTGTTCTCTTTAGAGGAGCTTCTTGTTGTTTTTCTGGTATATCTTGAAGATCATTATTTACTTCTTCCTGGTTGATAGTTGTTTCTTGTTCTATAATTTTCTTTGTGTCTTTTTCAGCCTCTGTCTCAAGTTTCAAATATTATAGATCCTCATCATTATTCGTTAGAACACCATCTTCGTCAAATGTAACATTTATGCTCTCCACTATATGTTTTCGTCTTAGATTATAACATTTATAGGCCTTTCTTTTGCATGAGTAACCAACAAAGATACCTTCATCAACACATGATTCAAACTTACCCAAATTTTGATCTTCTATTTTGATATAACATTTGCTTCCGAAGATTTTGAAATATTTTACATTAGCTAGTTTTCCTTTCCATAATTCATATGGGGTCTTGTTGCAATTATTTCTGAGAGGACTTCGGTAGATAATGAAGACTATTGCATCACTTTCTTGAACCCAGAATTATTCATCCAATTTTGACTCCTTCAACATTGTTCTACCCATTTCTTGTACGGTTCTATTATTTCTTTCAGCAACTCCATTTTGTTAAGGTGTTCGTGCTATTGAAAATTGTCTTTTTATTCCATTTTCATCACAGTATTTCTGAAATAATTTTGAAGTGAATTCTCTACCATTATCTGATCTTAGACACTTTATTTTCAAATCAGTTTCATTTTCTACCAACTCCTTTTAGATCTTAAAACACTCAAATGCTTCAGATTTTTTCTTAGGAAACTGACGACTATCATCCTGGTATAGTCATTTATCATTAACATGAAATATAATTCTCCATCTAAGCCTTTTGTTCTCATAGGACCACATAGATTAGTATGTATCAATTCCAATGGATGTGATGCAAAGTGTTCTTTTGTTTTAAATTGAAATTTTTTCTGCTTGCCGTGTCGACAGGCTTCACATAGTGTGTTGGAAGGTTTTGAGATTTTCGGCATTTCTCGTACTGCTACCTTTTTGCTTATCCTAAAAAAATTATCAAAGTTTATGTGACTCATTTTTTTGTGCCATAACCAGCTTTCACCTTATTTAGCTAGTATATATGCTTTAGTTGCTTCTTTCAGAACATATATGTTGTTTAGAGCTCGACTTGCTGTAGCCACAATTTTACCATACCTGCCTTTCCTAATTTCACATTTTGTGGAGTTGAATAGCATTGTGTGTCCCTGATCACACATTTGTCCAACACTGAGCATATTTTGATTCATGTTTTCAACCAATAGAACATTCTTGGTTATAGCATCTTTGCTTCCAAGAGTGATAGTACCTAATCCTATAACATTTGAAGATCCATCATTTCCAAAGGATACGGTTCCATCCTTCTTCTCTTTCAGAGATACAAATTTCCTTTTATCTCCAGTCATATGTGTTGAGCAACCGCTATCAACATACCACATCTTTGTTGTTTTGAGCCTTGAGAGCGAGAACACAATTATCAATCTTCTTCTTCTTCCATGTTCGTTCGTTCTACGGCTTCGAAGATTCTTCTGGAGGATTTTCAAGTCTGCAGTCTCTAGCTATGTGTCCAAAGTTCTGACATTTGTAACATTCCATATTATTTCTTAAATGTTCAAATCTATTGATGTTAAGTTGAGCCCTGGGAGGTTCATATTGAATGATCTCCTGGAATTGTATTGGTTCCTACGGTACGTGTGACATTCTACAGCTTTATGACCAAATTTTGCACATGAATAACAATAGCCATGAAAAACATGTTGGTACCTGGATGGAAATATTTGTTGAGGAATCGTCTTCCAAGGATGTTCTTGTGAATCTTGTCCAATGAAGTCTACAAGCATGTCATATCTCACAAGTTCATTGCATTTTGTTGTAGAAGGTCCTGCTTCTTATTCTTTGTAACCGAGGCTAGTTTTATCGTTGTAAGATTGTTGATTTTTTATGAGTTCTTCCAATGCCCTTGAGTTGTTGGCATAGTTTTGGATAGTTTTTCCCTTCTTCACTTTTTTACGTAGCAAGACTACTTCGGCTTCTAATGCTTCCCTTTCTTGGTTTCTTTCTTCCAACTTTCTTTTAAAGTGACTCTTCGATACATTTGTGTTTTTCAACTTTTGTTTTGAGACCTTGAACTTGTTCTTCAAGAGTATTGGAACGAATCTTCTCAACCTTGAGCTCTTTTATAAGCCTGATTGCCTCCTTAGAAAATTATTCTATGGTCAACCCTTCTTCTTTGTTGTTTGATACCTCTTGTTTGTTGTGCTTGGCCATAAAAAATACTCTCTCATTGGCTTCTTCTTTGTTGTCACTATCTTCATCAGATGATGAGCTATCTTCTTTAGAGAGAAAGTTCCTTTTGGATCCTTTATTTTTTTCTTGCTTGTTGAATTTCTTAAATCCTTTCTTTCCTTTTGAGTTTCCATCACTTCTGTTCGAACATTTTTCTGCAAAATTCCCAACCTCACCACAGCCGAAACATATCAATGGAAGTTTACCTTTGAATTTTCCCTTACCAATTTTTAGTTTTCTAGTAAATTAAGCATATTCTTCATCTGAAAGACCTTCTTCATCATCTCCCTTTTCTTCACACTTGCAGGCGCATGTCTTTTCAATTGAAAGTTGTTTGTCCTTATTGGTTTTCTTCGATGCAACAAACGCAGTTTTTAGATTAGAAGTACCCTCTTCTTCATCAAGTCTCATTTCATATGCTATGAGAACTCCATGTAATTTCTCTTTGCTGAGTTTTTCCAGATTTGCACTGTATCCTAAGACCGATACCTTTGGGTTGAATCTCCCTAGTAACGTTCTAAGAATCTTTCATATAATAGTCTTCTCGTCAACTGGCTCTCCCAATCCTTCCAGAGTATTGCTTATTTCATCAACGAATTAGAAGTATGCAACAATGTTTCCATCTTCTTTCATTCTGAGTTGCTCAAGTTTTGCTCTATAGATTTGAAGCCTTGCTTCTTTGACATTTGGGTCACCTGTATATATATTCTCAACCTTGTCCCATAAATTTTTGGTGGTTTTACAACCCAACACCTTACAATAAGAAGATTCAGTAAGTTCACTAATAATAATATTATTTTCTTTTGCATCATTTACCAAATTATTCTTACCTTGTTCATCCACGGTTGATGTAAATCCATTTTGAATAGTGTCCCATACTTCATAACCTTGCGCCAAGAGATAGACCTCCATTCTTCCTTTCCATAGTGCATAATTATTTTCATTGAACAGAGGTACACCATTATTGGTATGCTCCATGACCTCCTTCCATATGTTAAACTGTTATTGAAGGAACCAAGCTCCAATACCAATTGTTGGAAATACTGGGAGGGGGGTGAATCGATATTCCTTTCAATTAGAGCATTAGTTAATCTTCAATAATTATCAGTGTTTGTACAATGATAGCAATAAACAAAAGGAACACAAATGCACACATTTTTTAAGGTGGAAACCCTCTCCAGGACAAAAACCACCTGAATACTTTTCTAATAATTCTTTAATATTCAACTCCAATTGAAAATAAAGCTCCAACTTCCTAGAATCTAGAAAATCATTCTTCTCCAGCTCCCACTGGATGGACAGTGCAACGCCCAAGATTCTTCAGTAGTCAACTGAACGGATGCTCCAACACCCAATGAGCTACAAATCACCCTAATGCCACCCTACCACCCTAAATTTTTCACAGGCTTAAACCTATTGGTGACTTCATGCACCATCCTAGCACCACCCTACCACCCTATAGAAGAATAAAACAAGAATGGACTTTCGTACCAAGAAAAATGGTCCACTTTACAATGATAGAGAATGATGTAGAAGAAGAAGACACACTATACCATAACCCCAACTATGACACAACCACTTAATGATGATCCTAGACCTCCCGACACTACCTCTTCAACTCTTGGTAGATAGACACTTGTACAATTTTTACAATGATGCATATACAATGACTTAGTACAATGATACCTTTACAATGACTGTATGCAGTGTTGCCCACTTGAAGACTTCATGTGCTGAACTTCTTGCTGTGGTTATGCACCTTTCTTGTTGCTCTTGTCATGCTACCCTCTACTGCACCTTTATTTTCTTTGCTACTTTAGAAAGTCTAGTCCTTTGCAGCCCTTGACAACACATGATCTAGCTTTTTCTTGCCTTCTAGGATCTCGATATTGAATCTAGTGTATCTATGTTATTTTAGCTCCTCAATATGTGATTTTAGGTTCTGTAGTAGTACTCTAAGTCTTCTTTCCAATTCCACAAGTCTGATCCAATTGGATTCTTCAAGAGAAAGTTATGCCCAATCTCTCACAATGACCTAATTATGGACTGTTTCAGTAGAGCAAACTTGTACGGTGTGCCACATGTCACTGTTTCTTCATTCGGCTCTGAAATTTATAAATCAAAAACTAAATTCAGTGCACTATTTGCCACTTTTTACAGAATTCCAATCTGATACTCAAAGAGAGAGTTATCACGATTTTCCCAAGGTCACTTTTTTGAGATGAAGTTCACGAGCCTGCAAAAACACTGACTTCCACATATCATTTCTCCGAAAATATTGTGCATCCTGATAGAAAATTTTTACAAGTGCTTCCTCAGGATTTTGACTTCGCCTCATAAAATTTAAGCTACTAAACCTTCGTAGAAAAAAAAATTAGAGCGCAAATTCCACGATGACCTATTTCAGGTAGCGAAATCCCTACATAAAGAGGATATGAGGCTCACAATTTATATAAATGCTTAGGTTGAGAGGGGCTTCAACAAGTGAACATGGGATGGATTTTAGGAGCTTAAAAATCATTAATTATTGACTTTTCAATGACCCATGCCACAACCCCATGGGGTTTTAGCCCACTAACTGGGGTTACAAACTTCAAACATGAATATCTCTCAAACCGTGAAGAATTATGTGGTGTGCCATATATCAACAGAAACATCTCGACAAGTAGAAACCATCAAAATCATTATTGACCCAGAATATAGTATTTTGGTAGGTCAAAATTCCCATGCAATATTTGGGTAGCCCCTGGTGCTGCTTGGGTTGACATCAATGACAACCGCTCATCAACAAAGAATGGGGGTCGTAAGCCCTTAGAGGGCTATGGCTAGGGAGAGAAGGGAGGATTGAGTGTTGACATTCAAAAAGAAGAGTCAGCACCCACACCTAGTTCATTAAGCACCTGGTTGCATTCAGCACCCAGAATAGGGTGGGGCCCACAGTACTATTTTTGTGTGCATGTCTATTTTTATTATCCCTTAATTTAGATTGACATTAAACTATAATATGTTCTCAATGTGGACTTGAATGAGTTAACTGAAAGTGATAAATTTAGTTATCTAGTGGATTTCGAGTTAGAGGTTGTTTGGTGGGACATGCAGAGTAATTCTAGATGTAACAGAGTTCAAAGTGCAGTGGTGCATGAGTTGGTGCATGTTGTAAATAGTTTAACTCAGTTAAGTGAGTTAAAATCAGTTGTGATAGTTGTAACTAAAGATACACTAGTGAGAGATCTAGTGAATTAAATATTAATTAATTCACAATAATTGATTTCACATGCAACTGAGGGTTTACTATTATTAGCTACATGCATGTCAGATCCAGTGGAGACCCAGTTGAGTTCTAGGTGAAAGGGAGGTTGACTATCAGTTGTAAGATTATTCGTGTGCACACATGCATGCAAACACCCATTGGAGTGCCCATGATACTTACGCAGTCAAGGCAGGCAAGAATTCCTATCTTTTAGGGATATTTACCATCAAATATTGAGCAAGCAAGGAAGGTTTTCTGGAGGCTGAGAATTGGCTACGTGTTGGTTAGTTTTTCATATGACAGTGTGATACAATTAGCTTATGTATTGAGGGATCTTATGAGAAGAGTTTTGTATGTAATTGTTTCATGACCCATGCTTAATATACAATAGAAGATAGTGGTTTTTTTAGCTATAAGCTTTCCCCTGGAAATTATCTGTGTTGTGTGTGATTGATCTTTCTTCATGTTCATGTGATTAGCGATTGTGTTTTAAATTCCGCAAAATATTTCTAGAAGCGATTCAATATTTAAATTTAGTACATTGTTAGATCGGGTGAATCCAAGATATACATGCTTGTTTTATAATTTCTACATGGTATCAGAGCACAGGAAATTGCAGAAGTGAAGCAGGAGCTGAGTTTGTGACTGGATAGAATTCGAATTTTCAGAAATACTTTCTTGGTGCTACAACTGATTCAAGGTCGAAATGGCTTTCAATGCTTGAGGTTAGAGTATGCACTCGAGGGCATCTCGAACTAAATTTCTTGGAAGGACAGTATGGACGCATTACTCGAAGACAATGGCTTGAAGGAATTCATTGACAAAGATGTTCCTAAGCTAGATGTTGCAGATACTTCTAATCTTGATGCATGGCAAATGAAAGTGGCAAAGGCGAGGAGGATTTTGTTGGAGGGAGTACGAGACCACATTGTCTCAAGCCTCCATGGGAAAACCACACCATATGCTATGTGTAAGTCTTTGATGGATCTATTCCAAAGCAGCAGAGACAATAGGAAATTGCCGCTCAAAGATAAACTTACGAAGATCAAGATGGAAAATGGCGACACCATTCCAAAATATCTCACGAAGTTTGTCCAATGTCAGGATGATTGGGGAGTGTGGGAATAATAGTCGTTGATGATGATTTTGTGAGCTTCGCTCTCCTAGGACTTCCTAAGACTCAGGACAGTTATGAAGGCTCTGTCAACGAAAGGGAAAAAATGCCAAATTGGGAACAACTGTGGTCGGATTTGGTACAATAGGAATTCAAACAGAACACCAGAGATGAATATTCATCTAAGAATGAAGATGAAGAGGATTTTTCTTTGGCTGCCAAGGTGAGGAAGGGGAAAGGGAATAAATTCCCTTCAAAATATGAGTCCAAGAATGGAAAGAAGCAGGACATGTCCAAGGTGAAGTGTTTTCGTTGTCACGAACATGGGAATTTTGCTACTAACTATCCACAAAAGAAGAAGAACAAGAAGGTTGTTGGATCGGCAATTGGTGAGGCCCTTACCTCACAATTTGAGCTTTATTTCTCATTGATCGCATTCATGGTGTCCAGTGCTTTGGGATTTGTGTGTTATTTGGATAGTGGCGCTTCTTTTCACATGACAGGAGATAAGGAACTTTTCAGTGACTTGGAGGAGAAAGATCTCTAGATGCATATTGAGATGGGTGACGATGGATGGTACAATGCTACCGGGATTGGTACCATTACCTTTCAAATGGATCAAGTAAACCATTTAAATTAAAAGACTTGATTCATGTACCAGGTCTGAAGAAAAAATTGGTCTCAATCGCAATTTTGGAGGACAGAGGCTATGACGTTGTTTTTAGTGGTGGAAAAGCTTTACTGCGACATAAAAGAACAGGTCAAGCCAAGAGGACAGGGCTTCGAGTTAATAATATCTACAAGCTGGAGGTGAATTCATACACTTCCATGATGGGCAATGTGAAAAAAGTGGTGAGCCGGGATGAGGGAGAATTATGGCACAAGAGATTGGGCCATCTTCATCATGGAGCCTTGAAAGTCATGCAGAAAATTTCTACTGGACTTCCAATGGGAACACTTTCTCAGTTAGATCTGTGCAAGAGTTTCACCATGGGGAAGGATGTATATTCCACCTTTCATGAGAAGGAGAGCTGAGCTTCGGGGATCCTTGAGAGAGTTCACACAGACGTGTGTGGACCATTCTTAGTTGCTTCAATAGCAAAACATAAGTACTATGTAAACTTTGTTGATGAATTTTCTCGTAAATGTTGGATATTATTCAGGCAGAAGAAAGATCAAACATTCTCTAAGTTATGTTATTTTAAGGCATTGGTGGAGAAATATTCAGGGAAGCAAGTGAAGGCTCTTAGGAGCGATAATGGTAGAGAATACATATCTAACGAATTCAAGAACTTATGCAGCAAAGAAGGAATTCGAAGAGAACTCATAGCACCTCATAACCCACAGCAAAATGGGGTCGTGAAGAGGAAGAACAGAATGATCATGGGTGCATCACAAGCGATGTTGCATGATCAGGGCCTACCAATGCATTTGTGGGAAGAATCATGCAACATTGTGGTTTATGTGCAAAATTGTTGTCCTTATAGAGTACTTGGCATGAGTACACCTAAAGAGACTTTCACTGGTAAGAAACTTGATGTTTCACACTTTAAGATTTTTTAATCATATTTTTATGTGCATGTGACCAAGGACGCCAAGAAGAAGTTGGAACCGACTTTTGAAGTCGTGATTTTTTTGGGGTACAAAGAAACACCTCATAATTATCGTGTCTATTTTCCAAAAAATAGAATTACTGTTGTGCGATGGGATATAAAATTTGATGAGGGGAAATCCATGCATTTTTCCCTTGAGAGGGAGCTGGACTTGCATGCAGAGGAGGAACTATTGATTCCCAAGGATGAGCCTCAAGATGTGGATCAGCCACATGAGAAGGTTCATGGAGTGGAGGAAATCACTCATGCAGAGCCATCCATCAGAAATGGGAGAAGGTGCACAATGAAAGCTGATAGGTTGAGACTTGATGTTGCACAGAATGTACGAGCCCCTACTTCACAGCACAGAAAAAGACAGTCTCCTGACCAATTTACTGGATACATGGCTCTTATGAGAAAATTTATTGTGACTGAACCATCTTCCTTTTAGGAAGAACTGCAACATCCTACTTGGGTTGATGCAATAGCAGAGGAGTATGACTCGATTGTCAAGAAAAGTGCATGGGAGATAGTCCCAAGACCGGTCGAAAAATCAGTGTTAGGTTCGAGATGGATCTACAAGGTAAAGCAAGATACTAATGGGAGTGTGTAGAAATGCAAGGCCAGGTTTGTAGCCTAGGGTTTCTCACATATCAAAGGGATATACTATGATGAGACTTTTACGCCTATCGTAAGGTACTCTTCCATAATATCCATCCTTTCACTCTCAATGCAGATGGGTTGGCACATTCATCAGATGGATGTGAAAATTGTGTTTCTCAATGGGATGATTGAGGAAGAGGTGTACATAGAGCAGCGTGAAGGTTTCAAAATCTTCAACAGCGAGTCGCATGTGTATAGAATCAAAAGAGCATTGTATGGGTTGAATCAAGCACCATGTGCTTGGTACACTCGGATACACAGTTATTTCACCGAACTAGGCTTTAGCAAAAGTGAAGCAGATGCAAACCTGTACCAAATTATGGTTGGGGATAAGCTATTGATCATTTTTCTTTATGTTGATGATCTAATTTTGACTGATGATGAGCAGTTGATACACTCAGGAAAGGAGGATCTTACAAGGGAGTTCGAAATTAAGGACTTGGGACTCCTTCATTATTTCCTTGGATTGGAAATATGGCAGCGGGATGGTGAACTTTTTGTGTCTCAAGGCAAGTATGCAAAGGAGATATTAGGTAATTTTAACATGGATAGCTGCAAACCCATGGATACTCCTATTTTAGGAAACTGGAGGAAAGAGGATGCTAATTCTGGAGAGGTAGTGGATGCTACTGTCTATCGACAGTTAGTGGGTTTGCTAATGTATTTGGTGAACACAAGACCAGACATTTGCTACGCAGTTAACCAGTTGATTCAAGCTACGGTTAAGCCTATGAAGCTCTTTTGGAAGGCGGGGAAGCATGTCCTGACATACCTGAGGGGCACATCAGAGTATGGTCTATGGTACAGAAGGATGAATGGAGTGAATTTGCATGGCTTCACGGATGCAGATTTGGATGGAAGTCCATCAAACAGAAAGAGCACATCAAGGGGGGTATTTATCATTGGATCGACAGCAATTTCCTACTACAGTAGGAAACAAATATTAGTGGCACTCATTTCAGCGGAGGTGGAATACATGGTAGCAATTCAAGCTGCATGTGAGACTATCTGGATGAGAAAGATCTTGGTTGGTTTGTTTGGTTCTCAAATGGATCCGACAGTGATTCATTGTGATAATTAGAGTTGCATTAAACTCTCAATTAATCTTGTGTTTCATGATAGCTCCAAGCATATAGATATTTGGTACCATCATCTCAGATATTGTGTGCAGAGGAGGATCATGTTGCTTCAGTACATTCCCACGGAAGATCAGGATGCAGATATTTTGATGATGCGCTCACCAAGAGAAAATTCAAATACCATAGAAACAGGATCAGGGTGAAGGATAATCCCTTTCTTTTTTAGAGGGAATGTTGATATTCAACAAGAAGATTCAGCACCCACACCTAGTGCATTAAGCACCCAGACTAGGGTGGGGCTCACAGTACTATTTTTGGGTGCGTGTCTATTTTTATTATCCCTTAATTTAGATGGACATTAAACTGTAATCTATTCTGAATGTGGACTTGAATGAGTTAACTGAAAGTGATAAATTCAGTTAGCTAGTGTATTTCAAGTTAGAGGTTGGTTGGTGGGACATGCAAAGTAATTCTAGTTGTAACAAAGTTTGAAGTGCAGTGGTGCATGAGTTGGTGCAAGTTGTAAATAGTTTAACTCATTTAAGTTAGTTAAACTCAATTGTGCTAGTTGTAACTAAAGACACACTAGTGAGAGAACTAGTGAATTAAATATTATTTAATTCATAATTAGTGATCTCACATGCAACTGAGGATTTACTATTATTAGCTGCATCCATGAGTGATCTAGTGGAGACCCAGTTGAGTTCTAGGTGGAAGGGATGTTGACTATCAGTTGTAGGATTATCCGCTTGCACACATGCATGAAAACACCCATTGGAGTGTCCATGATACTTCTACAATCAAGGCAGACAAAAACTCCTATATTTTATGGATATTTACCATCAAGGATTGCGAAAGAAAGGAAAGTTGTTTGGAGGCTGAAAATTGGATATGTGTTGGGTATTTTTACATATAACAATGTGAGACAATTAGCTGATGTACTGAGGGCTCTTGTAAGAATATTTTTGTATGTAATTGTTTCATGACCCATGCTTAATATACAATAGAAGATAGTGGGGTTCTAAGCTGTAAGATTTTCCCGGGAAATTATCTGTGTTGTGTGTGATTGATCTTTATTCATGTTCATGTGATTAGTGATTGTGTTTTTAATTACGCAAAATATTTGTAGAAGTGATTCAGTATTTAACTTTACTACATTGTTAGATCGGGTGAATCCAAGACATGCATGCTTTTTGTATAATTTATACATTGAGGGATCCAAGAGAAGGAGGAGGCTAGCGGAGGAGGAAGGAGGGCCCGAGAAGGGGAGTGAAGGCAAAGGAGAGGTTGTGTAGGAGGTTCGATGGAAGAGGAGGAGAGTCAAAGGCTAGGAGAGGCCCACAAGGCCTGCATCCAAGGGAAAGAGGGCAGGTCGAGCCCCTTAGGGTCTACGACCAGCCTCCAATAGGATAAAAGGTCTGACGCGGGTCAAGGAGAGGATGACGTTGGCCTTAGAGAGGAAAGATTCAGGCCTGGAATCCCTAAAACTTGAAACCCCGGGTCTAAAAGATAAATTACTTCAGATGTTCATATTTGCTACAAAATCCTCAATGTTTGGCCCTACAAAAAAATCAAAGGCTATATCTTACCCTTAAGGGCCTAGGTCTAGCTCTAGTTCAGCTCTTATCACTTGATCTAACATGCACAAATGGAAATAGAAATACTAAAAACCCCAATATATACAAAATCTCAAAATAATTTAAAAACCCCAAACCCCAATTAGAAAAATAATTTATAAAATATATTATACAAATTTATTTACAAATTTAAAAATATAGAATACTTTTAAAAGGAATTTTAAGAGACAATAATTTTTAAAGATTTTTTTATAAATGGCTAAATATACTTTGGAAAATAAATATAAGCTACAGCCTTAGCGAATTTAGATGAACCATAAAAATATTCGAAGTCTAAACATGGTCAACCTATTTCCACAGTGTGTGAACTTGGAGCCCAAGGACTAGGGAACCTGTAAACACTATATAATGCTTCAAGAAATATTATTATACATATCGGGAATCAGATCACCTAAGATAGACCCAAAATCTACCTATAGAATTTTCTTATCACCATCTAATGAATAAACAAACTTCAAAAAAAATTAGACATGATATAGGAATGCTCGTACCCAACACTTACCACAAATCAAAAAATAATAGACACCATGAGTTGTACCCAAAATTCTTTATTATGATTCAAAAAAAAATGTTGCTAGTGGGACACTAGTGTTACATCAGCTTTTTTGAAGAATTATCTTAGCCAAATATCAGATGGCTTTTGACACAAATGACTCTCTAACTTATAAATAAGCCATCCAAGTGGGAAAATAAACGCTAGTTGGATTGATCTTCGTCAAAATAATCTTGGTCATTGAAAAATATTTGATCATCTTTTAATCTCCACCATCGAAAATACTTATTTTTGAGGAATTTTCGAATTTCTCATTTAAACCATTTTTATTAGCTCAAAATTAATTATTTTGAACTAATTTCCTCAAAAAATTGACTTTGACTTAACAACTAATGTCAAAGGGTTCAATTTTCTTGAAAATTTCAACATTCCCTTAATGGGGGCCCTCAAAATATCAATTTCTTTGATACCCACTAATTTTTCCACTTGGAGAATTAAATTTCTCTAGTACTCTAACTTTGACTCTAATAAATTAATTTTCTTGTGACAATACGTGTTTAGAAACACAAATGAATCAGTGAGACGAAAAACCTCCTAGGATGAAATTCTTGCAAAAATAATAGGCTTACCTAGGTTGTTACATACATACATGGTCTTCATATCATCATTTACATCACAAATTTATAGAATGGATTTACAATGACTCAATACACTGGTCATTAATGATCCGATCCTTTGAAAAAAAATTCGCAAATCTGCTTCCTTGGAACTTTGATAAAAAGTGTTCAACATTTGTCTCCATATGGGGACATGCTGCTTCCATGAAGTAATGTGAGAATATTAAAATAATGCATCCAAGAAATAGAAGTCCATCAAATAGATATCCATTCAAAATCGAAATCATCATGCATACATAGTAAATCTCATTGGAATAGAAAAAATATACTCTAAAAAACTAGAAATAACATTAAAACATAAGCATATAAAATGAAACTAACTAATGACATGAAGTTAAAAGGAATAGGGTTGGAGATACTATACAAGTGATGTCCCATGGCATCATATGTTATTGATGTGGCACAATCTTGGGCATCTACTTGCTAACTAGTAGATCAATAGGTTGCTTTTCAAATGTCCCTTACGAGAATTTGACCCTCTTTGGTTGATGAATTTCATGATCATTGTGTTGTATTTCTATGTCATACTGAACTATCTTTATTTTTCTTCTCATAATGTTGAATGGAAGATGCAATGAAGAGAAAGGGTATACTGGTTGGACAAATTCTGACATAGAATGTGGTGTATGATCTTATGGTACAACTTCTTCACCATTTTCCAGCCTCTTTGGAACTTCCACATGGTATCTTCTTTCTACTTCTATGTATAATCTGACCATGCCACCTATTGTTGCGGGAATATTGGCATAATATAGATCCATTTTAATAGATCCACCTAAGTCAACTACAAATTTCCTGGATAGGAGCATCCCTCATACACCTGAGGCATCAATCACTGCTATGTCCATGGTGATGATCTTGTATGGGTAATCATCCAAGGAGACCTATATATCTTTGACAACACCAAGGACTTCACATTTTTAGAATCCATTGAGAAAGTGTATGATAAGGATTATAAATTCTTAAGTTTAATTATTTCATAGCTTTCTTAGTATAACATTTGTAGATGCACTGGAATCAAGCATGAAATTGTGCAGAAAGCGGTCATTTATGTCCAAACTTAGGGAGAAGGGTTGATGAACTTCATTTGTCATGTAGCAGTTTAGATCTTTCAACTTGATTCCATCATACTTAGAATCATTATCAACATTACCCTACTGAACCATACCCAAATCCTTGAAGAAATATGCCCTCTGAGATGGAATTTTTAGAAGTTCAAGCACTGGGACAGACATATTAATTCTATTAATCCATGCAGCCCAGTCCACTGTCACTCCTAACTTGTACCTTTTAGAAGCAACTTGCTTATTCTGATTCTCATTTTTACTTTTCTTTTTATAGATGTATCCCTTACTTTTAGCAATTTCTTTTTTTTTCTCTTGATATGGTTTTTTACCGTATGCTTGAGTGATGGGGTCTTTTTATTCACTGAAATTGTTTATGGAAAATGATGAAGAAATCATGTCATGATCAGGTGCTGAGAATTATGCTCAAAAATCAAATTTCTCAGGATGACATAAAACCTGAATGGTCGTGTGTTTTTCGTCGTTATGAATCCAACGCAATCCATTTCGTGCGAAATGGACTCCATAAGGGTTTAGAAACGTGTGGCAAGGAGACAAGGTAGGTTGATCAATCAATGCATTTCACTGTCAAAACATGGGCTTCCAAGTGGCATGAGGTGGTTGGTGCATATTGGTGTGATTTGGAATTTTTTTACTAGTTTTTAGGAGGCCAATGAGTAGGAGACATGTGGCTCGGCCTAGGGTAGCCATGTGTACCACTCATGGTATGGTAAAATTTTAGTTAATAGACCAGAGGGATGGGGTAGGGGTCGAACACGAGACCTCCGCCGAACTAACGCGCATACATACAATCTCGCCTACACATGACTCTTAACCATATAAGGAAGACACTTCCATTTAAAGTTTCTTGGTGGTGCCATTGGGGGGAGAGGGGGCCAACCCTCAAAATAAGTTGCCATGTGACCTATACCTCAGACCACAGGCGGGGCGCAGGAGGCGTTATCCATAAGCGCACCATTAAAACTTTAATCCAAGTTTAATTAATGTTTCATGTGGTTTTATTAGCACTAATATGGTTTATGGGTGTTATTAAAGAAATTAATCGTCCCACAAATTTGTGCCACCAGTCGGAGAAATTATAGGACAGTTTGCCAAATTTCTGGAATATTTGTAGAACCAGTCTATATTTTGTGCAATTTGTGGAATGAATTGTGGGAAAACTATGAGAGGTCATAACTCATCCAATTTATGACCAAATGTGATGCAGAAAGAGGATAAGGTACCATTTTTTAGTGTTTTGGACTCACTGAAACAGGTTTCAGGAGCAAAAAAGCATTGTAAACACATCATTTTTCAAATTTAAGCATAATATAGAGGCCCAAGCCATGGAAGTTGGACCAAGGAGATGTATCCCGGGAGGGTTGAAATCCTTCATCAAATCCTTGTGTTGATGTGTTGATGTGTTGTATGGTGATGTATTGTACATTTTATTGTTGTTGTTAAGGTTTTTTTTTTCATGTTAAATTGTTCATAAAATTAATATAAAAATCACTCATGAGACTTAGTTAACTTGCAAGGGAACTTGAAACCTTAAGCACATGAAAAGAATTTGTTTTAAAATCTCAAAGAGGAATTAGCACAACATTACTAACATACCTTGATCAGATCATTTTGGTATCAGAGTAACTAGGTTTGTTTGTGTTGGGTATGTGTTATATTCTTTCCACGACTAGCCCCACGCGTTGTACGTTGCGTCGGGCGTAACAGGGGGGTCACAAGGGGGGAGGCAGCCCCCACTATTGGGGTCCGGGGCAGCGCCCCGATGAAAATTTGTTTGGTGTGTGGACCCTCCCATGTTTTGTGCATGATTTTGCACATGGTTTTGGGGTACGATGGTTTTCGGCCCCCGGTATTTTGTAGATCCGGTCAAGGGAACTACGGTTATGTTCTAATCTAGAGTTAACAGATTGGGGTTTATGTATGCTTCAACATGTATATATATATATGTGTGTTGTAACACTAAAAGGAATATAATGAAAAATCAAGCTGGTCGTCCCGATTTGGGATCCGGGGGAAAATCTCTGTGTTTATCTGTTTTATGTTTTATGCTCTCGCTATTGTTTATTTTTTGTTATAAGATTCATGAGTAGATAATTTATGTTCAGGGTTAAAACCTACATTTGGTATCAGAGTTGTTTCGGCTTCAAGCAGATGCCTTTGCTGCTGAGGGTTTTTTTCTCGGGCCTGAGGTAGACCCTATTCAGTGGGAGATCTACGGGATCGATTCTTGCGGTGAAAGAAGATGGTGAGCAGCGGAAAGATAGAGATCGAGAAATTTAATGGTCAGAGTTTTGAGTTATGGAAGCTCAAGATGGAGGATCTTCTGGTGGATAAAGATCAGTGGATCACGATAGATCTGGGTACTAAACCAACGGCAATGTCTGATGAAGACTGGAAGAAACTGGATCGGAAGGCTAAGAGCACAATACGATTGTGTGTCTCAGATTCAGTATTGTTGAATATATTTGGGGAAGCTACGGCGAAGAATTTGTGGGAAAAACTTGGGAATTTTTACCAATCTAAGTCTCTGGTGAATAAGTTGTTCCTGCGGAAAAAGTTGTATAACCTGAGGATGAAGGATGGAGACTCAGTGACAGAGCATCTGAACGCCTTCAATACTGTGGTAAGTCAGTTGTCATCTGTTGATATCAAAATATCAGATGAAGATAATTGCATCAGTTTGTTGTGTTCTCTACCAGATTAGTGGGACAGTCTGGTTATTGCAATAGGTAGCAATACAACTACCTTTAATTTTGATGAAATTGTCTCAGCCTTGTTGTCGGAGGAAATGAGACGGAGAAATATGGAGGGCCAGAATGGAGATGCCTTATTTGTATGAGGAAGGTCCCAAAACAGAAACAAGAATAAGGTTTCGAGTGGGAGATCCAAATCTAGAGGGAGATATAAATCTCCTGGAAAGTTTGTAAAGGTATGCTGGAAATGCAGAAAGGAAAGGCACTACAAAAAGGACTGAGATCTAAAGCTCCTGAGAAAGGAAAGGGATCTGATGATGCTCCTTCTGTAGAGGCAAAAACCACCTCGGATGAAGGTGGGGATGTGTATTTGGCTTCTTCTTCAAATACACATGTAGATCATGAGTCATGGTTGATTTACTCCGGTGCATCCTTTCACTTCACTCCCCATAGCGAGTGGTTTTGCGAGTATGAGAAATATGATGCTGGTGATGTCTTCCTAGGGGATGATAGGAAGGCCATAATCGTCGGACGTGGAAAGGTCAAGATGAAGCTACAAGGTGGAAGGATTAGAACACTTCCTGGTGTTCTGCATATTCCTACATTGGCCAGAAATCTGATTTCTATAAGCAAGATGGATGATGAAAGTGTAAAAATAAGTGTTTGAGAAAGTCTTTGCAAGATGGTTAGAACCTTTGAAGTATTAATATGAGATTCAGGCCGTTCTACAAGCTGGTGTACTTCATGTTGATGGGTATACTTAGTTCTATTAGTTCACGAAGTTGAGTGGAAAACTGTTTGTCTCTTGGAGAAAATACATGCTATGGCATCAAAAGCTTGGACATATTGGAGAGAAGGGCCTTCGGATACTGCATAGAAATGGTATGGTAGAAGGTATTTCTAATAGCTCTCTATATTTTGATTTCTGTGAACATTGTGTATATGGGAAGCAGAATCAGGTGAGTTTTCCTTCTGGTGCTAAGAGGGCGAACAAGATATTAGAACTTGTGCACAGTGATGTGTTTGGACCTGTGTCAGTTCCATCATTGGGAAATTTTGTGTACTATGTTTCATTCATAGATGACTTCTCAAGGAATATATGGATATATTTCTTGAGGAAGAAATCCGAAGTCTTTGACAAATTTAAAGAATTTAAGGCTCTGGTGGAAAACCAAACAGAGAAGAAGATAAAGGCGTTAAGGACAGATAATGGTGGGGAGTTCTGCAAGAAGGAATTTGAAGAGTTCTGTAAAAAGTGTGGTATAGCACGGCATAAGACTACTCCATACACACCGCAGAAAAATGGGGTTGCAGAAAGAATGAACAGAACGCTGATGGAAAAGGCAAGAAGCATGCTCAGTGGTACCGAGTTAGGACAAGAATTCCGGGCAGAGGCAGTGGAGACTGCATGTTACTTAGTTAACAGTTCACCTTCATCAGCATTGGAGGGTAAGACTCCACATGAGGTATGGACTAGTAAGAAACCCTCTCTTTCACATCTAAGGGTATTTGGATGTGATGCATATGTACATGTTCCAAAGGAGAAAAGTACCAAGTTGGATAATAAATCTGAAAGGTGCATCTTTATTGGGTATAAGGATGGTTTAAAGGGTTACAAACTTTGGAACCCAGAAACAAGGAAGGTTGTGTACAGCCGAGATGTGGTGTTTAGAGAAGTGAAAGATGTTGTTAAACATGAATTCCTACCAAAGGAACCTGAGAAGATAGATTTTGAGCTAAAGGAGGATGAATCAGACTCTACAATAGAAGAAGACTCAGAAGATGAAGAGCCACAAACTCCAGCTTTGAGAAGATCAGTTCGGGAAAGAAGGCAACCAGAAAGGTATAGTCCATCTGCTTTCTGTTCAGGTTTTGCCTTAACTATAACTGATGATGAACCCAGAACTGTCAGGGAGGCAGTAGATTCATAGGATGGAAAACTCTGGAAGGAGGCCATGGTTGATGAAATGGCATCCTTGCACAAAAATGATGCATGGGATCTGGTGGAGTTGCCGGCTGGAAGGACGCCCATTGGGAGCAAATGGGTGTTTAAGAAGAAGATGAATGTAGAAGGCAAGGTGGAGAAATACAAAGCTCGATTGGTAGCGAAAGGTTATTCCCAGGTGCCGGGAATTGATTTTGGTGATATTTTTTCTCCTGTTGCCAAAGTTACTTCTATTAGATTACTTTTATATGTTGCTGCTGCATTTGATTTTGAGATAGAACAGATGGATGTGAAGACAGCATTTCTTCACGGGGATCTAGAAGAAGAGATCTACATGAAGCAACCTGAAGGATTTATGGTGAAAGGTAAGAAAGAACTGGTATGCGGGTTGAAGAAGTCTCTGTATGGGTTAAAACAGTCACCAAGGATGTGGTATCAGAAATTTGATACCTATATACGGGGACTTGGCTTCACCAGAAGCAAGGAGGATCACTGTGTTTATTTTAAATTAATTGTTGACCGTGTTATTTATTTGGTCTTGTATGTGGATGATATGTTGTTGATTGGAAATGACAAAGAAATTATCCAAGATTTGAAGACCCAACTGTTCTCCAAATTCAACATGAAGGATTTTGGTGCTGCAAACTATATTTTGGGCATGGAAATTAAGAGAGATCGGGCAAAGAGGAAGCTCTGGTTAAACCAGAGGAAGTATGTTGAGACTATATTTCATAGGTTCAATATGCAGGATAGTAAACCAGTGAATGTTCCTATTCCTATAGGTGTAAATCTATCTACTTAACAGTGTCCCAAGACATAAGAAGAATAGGAGGATATGTCTCGTGTTCCATATGCAAGTGCAGTGGGTAGCCTGATGTATGCAATGGTCTGTACTAGACCAGACATTGCACATGCAGTGGGAGTATTGAGCAGGTTTATGTCAAACCCAGGGAAGGAGCATTGGACAGTAGTGAAGCGGGTTTTCAGATATTTACGTGGCACTAGTGATTATGGCTTGTGCTACCGGGGAAGACCAGGATTGGAAAGAATGTTGGACATTCGTGGTTTTGTTGATGCAGACTGGGCTGGAGATCTGGACCAAAGAAGATCTACAAGTGGGTATGTGTTTAGCCTATTTGGAGGCGCAGTCAGTTGAATGAGTAAAAGACAGTCTGTAGTGGCTCTTTCAACTATAGAGGCAGAATACATAGCAGCCACCAATGCAATCAAGGAAGCAATTTGGTTACAAAGATTGTGTTCAAGTATGGGGTTGGTACAGCAAGCTATAAGGATAGACTGTGATAGCCAAAGTGCAATTTTCTTGGCTAAGAACCCTGCTTACCATTCAAAGACAAAGCACATTGATGTTCAATATCACTTTGTTAGAGATATGGTTGAGGCTAAAAGGGTGTTGCTGGTAAAGGTGGACACTTTGAAGAAAGTTGCAGATGCATTGACGAAATATGTGAGCACTCAGAAGTTCTCTTGGTGTAGAGAAACAATAGGTGTTGAATAATTGTCCCAATGACTAAGCTCTCCTGTGGCCCCTTATGGAAAGAAAAAAACAAGTGGGAGAATGTTGGGTATGTGTTATATTCTTTCCACGACTAGCCCCACGCGATGTATGTTGCGCCGGGCACAGCAGGGGGGTCACAAGGGGGGAGGCAGCCCCCATTGTTGGGGTCTGGGGCAGCGCCCCGGCGAAAATTTGTTTAGTGTGCAGACCCACTCATAGGCAGACCCACCCATGTTTTGTGCATGATTTTTCACATGGTTTTGGGGTACGATGGTTTTCGGCCCCTGGTATTTTGTAGATCCGATCAAGGGAACTACGATTATGTTCTAATCCAGGGTTAATGGATTGGGGTTTATGTACGCTTCGACATGTATATATATATATATATATGTGTGTGTTGTAACACTAAAAGGAATATAATGAAAAATAAAGCTGCTCATCCTGATTTGGGATCCAGGGGAAAATCTCTGTGTTTATCTGTTTTATGTTTTTTGCTCTCGCTATTGTTTATTTTTTGTTATAAGATTCGTGAGTAGATAATTTTTGTTCAGGGTTAAAACCTATAGTTTGTGCAAGAAGGGATCTAATTGTTTTCAATTTTGTGTCATGCTTACAAGGTTAAAACTCAAAAGAGGAGAAGGGAAGCAGGTTGAAAGCCCTACAGTTGTTTTAAGAGGAAGAAGGGCAAGTTTTCCAAAATATTCAACACCAGTACATCCTCAAATTGAATTTTATCCTTCAGTGAGCATGTCTCATTAAGGATAACCTACCATGACAGAAGAGGAGAGAGCATTCAAGAAGGAATTTTTCGATATGACAAAGATGGTAAAGGTCCTCTATGAGGAGAGGAATTTAAGGATGCAAGGAGAAAGTTCAAGGCCTCCTAGAGGAGAGGGTTCTCAAGGAGGAGGAAGTCATGGACATGGTGATAAACCACCATCCACTCCACCATCATCCTCACCACCATATTCACATTCCTCTTCATCATCTTCCACTACCATAACCCTTCCACTTGTTCATACACATACTTCAAAAGGAACTGGTAAATCACCCTTACTTAAAATTTGTGTTAAATTTGAGATACCAACATATAATGGTGAAGTGAATGCAGAGAAGTTGGATAACTGGATTCATCAGTTGGAGGTTTATTGCAAAATTCAAAACCTTCAACAGGATGACATAAAGATTCAATTATCTTCCTTAAGAATGGAGGGTGTAGCACTTATATGGTGGGAAGAAAGGACACATGATTAGATTAAAAAACATGGTGAGATCTCAATTTCTTAGTCTGAATTCATTAATTCTATTAAAAGGCAATTCTACCCTCTATATTACATGCAAAAAGCCATTATTAACTGGAAAAACTTTAGACAACTTAAGGGTTCAAGTTTTCAAGATTACACCCAAGAATTTAGAAAAAGAGCTCTTATTTTAGGTGTTGATTTTCATTCTCAAGATACCTTGTTTAAGTATATAGCGAGTTTATGCAGTTAACTGAAACATACCATCCTCATGTTTAATCCCACTAGTCTAGATGAGGTATGTGTGCAAGCTACACACCTTGAGGCAAGAGAGAAAAATGTATGAGAAGAAGGTAAAAAGAAACCATTTAAGGGAAGTGAAAAAGGAAAGGGTTTCAAAGGAAAACAAAATAAAATGCATCCATAAAAAAATAAGGGGAGAAAACCACATGTAAACACTGTTCCAAAGAGGATCACGATGAAGCCCATTGTTGGAAGCTTCATCCAGAATTTAGGCCTAAGAAATTAATCAACAAGGGGAAACAAAAGACAACCGCTACCACACAACAGGATATTGGATCTGACTCAGGTGATAAGACTAAAATTGCAGCCATGGTCACAAAGGTAAAAGAATCCATAGCAAGTACTAGTTCATCGAATTGTCACAGTAACACTCCAACTGAAGAAACAAGAATAGAGTTGTTTCATGTAAGAGATGTCTCAAAACATACAAAAATTGACACATTATTTGATAGTGGGTCTCAAGTGAACTTAATATATGAAGACTTAGTCAAGAAACTTAACCCTGAAACCATACCTCATCACAAGACATATCCTTTGGGTTGGATAACCAAGGATACAAATTTACAGGTTACAAGAAAATTTATTTTCTGGTTTGCAAGCACCGCAAACTTTATTGATGAAGTTGAGTTAGATGTTGTACCGCTTGACATATTAGGAATTGTTTCGGGTAGTCCTTATCTCTATGACAGGAAAACAGTCTTCTATCACCATGATAAAAAGGACCACTTGTTAAAATATGGAGTGGAATATATTGTGAGAGCTCATCGTAAAAAGATAAATCTCTCTTTAGTTAATGCAGGGCAAATGAAAAGGCTAGTAAATTCAAGAAAAAACTTTGTGCTTCTTATGATAAAAAAAAAGAATCATATGGATTATGAATCTTTTGAAGGTTGTGATGATAAATTGAAATCTCATTTGTTTGATGTGGTAAGTCAGCATGGTGAGATGTTTCAGGAACCAAAGGGGTTACCTCCCAAGAGGGGAATCCAACATGAGATACAACTACAGCAGGATTGTTCACTCCCTAATATTGGCATGTATCGCATTTCGATAATGGAAAGTGAAGAAATCAAGAAAAAAGTACAAGAGTTGTTGAATAAATGGATTATTCGTCCATCTACCTCGCCATGTGGTTCATCGATTGTGTTGGTGCCTAAGAAGGATGGAACATGGCGCATGTGTGTGGATTTCTGTGCACTAAACAAAATCATGGTAAAGAATCGTTATCCACTCCCAAGAATAGAGTATTTGCTTGATCGGTTGAGGTATGAAAATTATTTCACTAATTTAGACTTAAGAAGTGGTTACCATCAAGTTATAATAGCTGAAGAGTACATATGGAATACCGCATTTAAAACTAAACAAGGATTATTTGAGTGGCTTGTTATGCCTTTTGGTCTTCGCAACACTCCAACTACTTTCATGAGAGTTATTAATGATGTATTAAGACCATTTATTAATGAGTTTTTTATTGTATACTTAGATGATATTTTGATATTCAATAAATCACGAGATGAACATGTCATGCATGTAAGAAAGGTGTTTGATGTCTTAAGAAAAGAACAGTTGTTTTTGAAGATGTCAAAATGTGAATTTGGTAAAACTTATTTGGTGTATTTGGGACATATTGTTGGAGGAGGTGAGCTGAAGATAGACCCCTCTAAGGTTGAGGTCATTGTGAATTAGCCAACACCCAAGACAGTGACTATGATAAGAATTTTTCTAGGAGCAGCACAATATTGGATAAATTCCATTGCTAATTTTTCGTCTATTGCAGCTCCATTACATGCATTGACGAGTGTTAATAATTTCTTCCAATTGGGAGGAAAACATCAAAAAACATTTGATGCTTTGAAAGAGAAGATCGGTTCATCCCCAATACTAGAACTACCGGACTTGAGACATCCCTTTGAGATTCAAACCAATGCAAGTGACTATGAAATGGGTGCAATCCTCTTAAAACATGGCAAGCCCATTTCATTCCATTCAGAAATTTTCAATGGTGCAGTGATAAACTATCCTACTTATGACAAGGAGCTATATGTGTTGGTTAAAATTTTGAATAAGTGGAAACACTATTTGATGTGAAAGGAAACCATCATTCACACTGACCACCAACCATCGAAATACTTGCAATTTCAAACTAAGTTGCAACATTCAAGGCATTTTCCATGGATGGGTTTCTTACAGCAATTCCACTTGGTCATTAGGTATAAGAAAGGCATATACAACAAGGTTTTCGGTCTTATTTCTAGGCATATTATTAGTGCAGCTACTTTAATCAAGAATACTTATGTTTTACATGAAAGCTATGTTGAGCAATATGCATTTGATAATGACTTTCAATATGCTTATGAAAACTTGAGTCAAGGTCGCCAAGTTGAGGAATTGGATTACCATGTACATAATAACTTGTTCTATCATTTGGGCAAGCTTTGTATTCCATAGGGGGAGAGAGTGAATTTCATAAGGGAAGTGCACAATTCTCTTATTGCTAGACATTTTGGTGTAAGAAAAATAGTGGAAAATATTCAAAGGTATTGTCATTGGCCTCGTATGCTTGAAAGTGTGTCATGCTTCATTAAAGGTTGTCCATTGTGTGTAGTTAGTAAGCCTAGTAATAGGAAATTGGGATTGTACACACCACTTTGGGTTCCTTCACATCCATAAGAGATTATTTCTATGGATTTTGTAGGAGGTATTCCTTTTTCAAAAAGAGGTCATGATTATTTGTATTTAGTTGTGGATAGGTTCAGAAAGATGTGTATATTGATGCCATGTAAAAATAAACTCATAACTGAACAAACAGCTCATATTTTCTTTCAAAATGTTTGGGTTCATTTTGGGTTTCCTACATCTATTGCAAGTGATCTAGATTTTGATTTGTTGGGAATTTTTGTTCAAGCTTGTGGGACTTGATGGACACTAAGTTGAAGAATAGCACAACCTTTCATCCACAAATAGATGGTCAAACCGAAGTGGTCAATCAAAAATTCATTCATATTTTTTGAGGATATTGCAGCAAACATCCTAAGTTGTGGGATGAAAAGTTGCATTACATTCAGCATGCTTACAACCATGCAAAACACTCCTCTACACAAACATCGCCATCTGAGGCATGTCTTGGATACTTGCCAAAATCTCCATTGGATTTATTTTTGGAAAATATGTAGCTATATATGGGCATAGCAAAATAGATAAAGCAAAAAAATTCATAGAGAAAATTCAGTTGATCCATCAAACAGTCCATGATCAACTAACAAAATTCAAGGCAAGTACAAAGTGAGACACGACAAACATCATGTGGATCATAAGTTTCAAGTTGGTGATGAAGTTTGGCTTCACATTGGAAAGGAGAGGCTTCAAGGACAAGGTAAAAAGTTGAAACCAAACCATTATTGATTAGGAGATCATGAATTTTTCTTAAAATTTAAAATGCTCAAAACCGTGTTGAACCTAAGCGACCGGGTAGATCTTGTTGTTCTAGTTTCAGCGCCGTGAAAGGTTCAAAAAATTGATGTTGTATGAGGAAGATATCATGTTCTGATCGATTTCCAAAACAACTAAAATTTTGTGATAGGGTTGACTGGGATGCCCAGTCAGCATGCAGGTATGATCAGTAAAAACAGAATATTCTCAAAATATTATATTTTATAAGCCTATGAGATTTTGCCACGTGGTATATTCTAGGTCTTTGATTTGGTTGTACGAGTTGTTGTGTGGTCCAATGGATGGGTGACATGTGGCTATCCCAGAGGCTGCCACGTGTCCCCTGTATGGCTAATCAAAATTATGGTTGGGGTCTAGGGGGTTCGACCCTATGACCTTCGGCGTGCCCACAAGACTTAGACCAACTCTGTTATACATTTTTTCATACCTTATACGTTCTCTGTACATTTTTATGTTTTACTGTAATATATGTTAGGGGGCGAGACCACCAGCAGTCCCAACTCGTCGATATCCCCATTGTTGTGATCACATAACATAAAACCATAACATGTTGTAACCAGTGGCTACATTAACCTTAACCCATGGCGGCAATTAAAATGTAAAGCTTGTCACATGTACATAAAATGAAACCGCGACAACTATTGTAACCACAGCAACAAACGTTCTGACTTCACTGGTCAAGCTTTAACATTTCCGTGCCAGAACATGTGATAACACTGCGGGTTAGAAGCTGACAGTTATTCTAACCATTCGAAACTCTACTATCTAGTCCGGGTTCTGTGCTTGAAGTTAAATGTTGAATTTTAAATAGACCTCTGGGTTTAAGGGGGTCGGCATGTGGCCACCCCCACCCTTAATGTTTAACTTTAATGTTACAGCTAAGATTTCAGCAGGAAGTTTAGCACTACCCTAAAATTTTAGTTTTTTTTGCTAAAATTGACTGCAGACAAGTGCAGTTCTCCACAATTAGTGGAGGTTTTGTAGCTTTCATTTGGAAAATGGCTAGGGAGGTCAATTTTCGACCAATTTGGGTCAAACAAGAGTCTACCTAGACTAATTTGAGAATACTGGAGCCATTGGTACATGCCAAACAACGATTGGAGGCTTGTAAACATATGTATTTTCAATTTTGAGCATAATGGAAAAGAGGGACATGCCATTGGGATTTGGACCAGCAGATGTAGCCCAGGAGGGTTGAACTGCTTCATCATGCCTGCCGTGTAAATATTATGTGATGTTATTTCTCTATTATACATTGTTTTTCAATGTTATTTAGGCTTATTTACATGCTTAAAACTCATAATTTCATCCATGTTTCATGGTTAAATTTTTCAATCCTTAAACAAACAAATGGGGACAAATATGTACATGTTTTATAACTGAAATGACACTTAGCACAACAAACTAATGTAGTCCTTTTTAATTAGGTTGTTATCAGAGATAGAGTTTATTCTCTAGTGTTTTTGTGTGCAAATATTTGTTTAACTGTTTGCAAGTTTTCACATGCTTACTAGGCTCAAGCTTAAGAGAGGAGAAGGCAAATTGGTGGAAGCAAGAGGGTCTCAAAGTGAGCCACAGCAAAGGAGGGAAATATTTCCACATTCATCACCACCTAGTTCACCTCCAAAACAAGCAGAGGCAGCATTAAGCATGTCTCCAGGAGAAGGAGAAATCCATGAAGAGGTGGATCCCAAAGAAGAAGAAAGAGTGATCAAGAAAGCATTCTTTAACATGACTGTTAATAAAGGTTGTCATTGGTGTCAATGTGGCATTGACCGAGATGTCATTATTCTTGAGATTTCTAGTTCAAGATGATGATGTCATGCCATCAATGAAGATGTCAAATCACGAAGAATTCAAACCACTAATGAAAGAAGCCCTAAGAATTCCTTGATCTAATGTTGCATGCACTTGATGATCTAGATATTAACCCTTGATGTTATGTGATGATGTCATACACTTTGATACTTGATTATGACATATGATGATCATGGTTGGAGATCATTTGAGGGTTGGAAAAATATTTTTGGAGTTCTCCTAATAATGCTGCACTATAACATATAACTACACCATTATGTGATGACATGGGTGATGCACTCATTGCTGGAAATTATCATGATGACATGGATGTCCTACATGTTAATATTATGATGAAGAATCCAAATAATGGAGAAGACAAACAATGGAGAAGCCAAACAAAGAAGCCATACTGTACTAATCATTTTCTGCACTAAATAATTCAAGGGCTTTCACAAATAAAAATGTTTTTCACCACCTTAGAGGCAACCTTTCAAAATGGATCATATACCATCTTGTAGAGTATATTTTACCCTTTCTAACGAGCCCTTACTTGTCCCGAAACTCCAAACATTTTGGGATATATTGATTTTTTAAGTTAAGGAAATTAAATCTGACATTAAGCCAACCTAAGCCGACTTGTGTAGGCTTGACATGTCATCCAAGAGACGTGTCTCTTCGTCAAATGTAAAACCATTATAAATAGAAATATGTACTCTTCATCTTATTCATTATTTTTGGTCAAGATTTCAGAGAATAATAAATTTGGTGAAGATTTAAAAGATACAGGACAGGAGGCTGAGGAGATAAAAGAAGAAATCTGTTTGGGCAGTTTTCTTGTTAGGATTATCTTTCAATATCAAATAATTAAGGCATCATACCCTGTAGTAGCTTTACAACTCGGACTTGCTGTGAGGACTGTTACAGCTCAGTTTTTGCAGGACATTCACCATTTGGAGGTGCTTGGTCATCATTACAAGGATTGTCATGCTTCTGCAGCTTGAGTAAGCAACTAAGAAAGCCAAGGAGGATGTGGATTGGGCTAATTCTGTTTTAAGGGTTACAAACCACATAACTGTATATATATATATATATATATATATATATATATATATATATATATATATATATATATATATATATATATATATATATATATATCCATCCTTAGACTTGAAAACCTATGATACATTGGATTGGAAACACTACACCTGTGGGCAGTAGTACAGTGACCCTTTTTGGAGCTCGGACATTGTAGGAGGAAGTTCGGACAGTCACTTTGAAGGCACGGTATTGAGAGCTCAGAAGAGCAATTTTCTATGGGTATACATTTTGGATTACAGTGACTTATGACTGCATTTGTGGAGGGACTCTACTAAGGACCTATGATAGCTTTCATCCAGAGAGAACTACTCACATTCGGAGATAGCTAACTCGTGATTCCTCCTTCCTTAACACCTCGGTTCTATTTTGCAGTCCTGTGGAGGTTCATTTGACTAGTGGAAGCTTGGTGATAAATCTAGAAGACAATATTGCCTTGGTAGCTCGGTTAAAAGGCTCAAATTTGTGTGCTAATAATCTCTTGGGAACCTCTTAAAAGGCAATCCATTAGGTGTATATTTGAGGACAGATATGTGGGAAGTTCACCTACTAATGGCTCGAAAATGTGGACTATTGTGAAGCCCAAAACTACAGAAAATTTTTGGAGCTCATATTTGTATACTTGAAGCATATTTGGAGCATCTCTAGTAACATTGAAAACCCACAGTAATCTCTTTGTGGACTTGTGACTTGAGTGTGGAATTGAAAGCACATTTTTTTTTTGTTCAAGAAAGCATCTTGGAGCTGCCTCTTGAATATTCTTGGAGCACACTTGATTATCTTTGAATCAGACTTAAAGTGGACAAATCTTGTTGTTGGAGAAAAACCTTGAAGACTATTTTGGAGCCTTAGAATCTTATATAGCAGTTGGAGTTGATCTTGAGCATACCTTGGAGAGTCATCTAGTAGCCTACTGGAGACATTATTGGAGACCATGATGCATTGTTGATGTCATCATGTGGTGACCTTGGAGAAATTGTTTGGATACGATGAAGAGAAGTGGTGACACCTTCTAAGAAGAAAAGTTTGTCATTGATGAAGTGATTTTGAGAAGACATTACTGAAGATATTGGCAAGGTTCATTTAAGAAGATATTGGGATCCGTGAAGAATCATCAAACATATCTTGATGAATTGAAGCTGAGGATTGGAGCCCTAGATGTTGGAGCCTCATAAGAGACAAGGTTGGTGCCTTGGAAGATAGGGTTGGAGCCCTAGAGGATAGGAGTCCTCAAGAGACCAGGTTGGAGCCCTAGAGGTTGGTGCCTCAAAGTGACAAGGTTGGAGCCTTGGAATATAGGGTTGGGGCCCTACAGGTTGGTGCCTCAAATTGACAAGGTTGGAGCCTTAGAAAGACCAAGTCGATGCTTGGCACAATACAAGTTGGAGCCTGGAAGATTGGCATCTTCATCTAGGGTTAGAGCCCTATATCATTATTATACTTTACTTATTATAAAGAAGAAATTAATAATAGTATATATTCCATCATTGTTTATTTTTTGTTCTAAATATAAGTGATCTAACTGGTAAAATGAACAATTGAAAATAAATATTGATTCACCCCCCTCTCAGTATTTCCAACAATGACTAAGATGGTGATAATCCTTTATCAAGAAAGGAATGAGAGACTAGAAGGAGAAGGATCCAAACTTCACAAGGAAGGACAGGGATCATTAAGAGGTCAAAATGATGAAGATAAATCAAAGAAGGGAAATGGAGGTAGTGGAAATTTGCCATCCTCACCCTCATCATCATCATCCTCTACTCCATCTTCAGTGCATCAGCCACACAAGTCAAAGAACACTGGTAATAGTCCTTTTCTAAAACTTGATGTTAAGTTTGAATTGCCAATTTTTAATGGTGAAGTCAACGCAGAAAATCTTGGTAATTAGATTAGGAAATTGGAGGTCGATTTGAGAATTCAGAACCTTCATGATGATGATACCAAAATCCAACTAGCTTCATTGAGAATGGAAGGTGCAGCACTTGTTTGGTGGGAAACCAAGAAAAGGAGGATATCAAGAAGCATGGTAATATTATCCTATCATGGACTGATTTCATTACTGCAATAAAACAATATTTTTATCCATTAGCTCATATGCAGAAAGCCATAATGATCTGGAAAAAGTTTATACAATTGAAAGGACAGAATGTGCAAGAATACACCCAAGAATTTAAGAGAAGAGCTCTCTTATTAGGGGTAGGTTTGCAGAGCCAAGATAATTTTCTCAAGTACATAGGAGGCTTACATAGCTACCTAAAACATAATATATTCATGTTTAACCCTACAATTCTAGATGAAGTTTGTGTTCAGTCCACACATCTAGAAGCTAGAGGGAAAAACATTACTGATGAGGTTAGGAAGAAACCTTTTAAGGGGAAAAACAAAGAGAAGACCTCAAAAGGTAAGGAAAAAAAGAATGCATATGTCAAGAAAGAGGGAGAAAATTTGGTCTGTAAACATTGTTCAAGAAAAAGCTATGATGAGAAAAATTGTTGGAAATTACATCCTGAAAAGAGGCCCAAACATCATAACAACAAAGGGAAATAGAAAACTGCAGCTACAACTCAACATGATTTAGGAGAGGATTCAGGTGATGAATCTAAAATTACAGCCATGGGATTGAAGAACATGAAGGGGGAATAAATTGAAACAAAACCCAGTATTAGTACATCAAACTATCACATACAAGCTCCAAATGAAGAAGAGAGAATTGAACTATTTCATGTGAGGGTCATATCCAAACATACCAAGATTGACACATTGTTTGAAAGTGGGTCACAATCAAACTTAATCTCTGAATACTTGGTCAAGAAACTTAATCTTGAGACCATTCCACATCCAAAACATATCCACTTGGGCGGATTTGTAAGGATGAAAATTCGCAGGTTTCAAAGAAGTGCATATTGTGGTTTGTAATAACTGCACATTTTTTTGACACGGTTGAATTAGAAGTGGTTCTGCTTGATATTACAGGTATTCTGTTGGGAATTCCTTACTTTTATGATATGAAATCGAT
Source organism: Pinus albicaulis (assembly GCA_034641835.2). Taxonomy (NCBI): domain Eukaryota; kingdom Viridiplantae; phylum Streptophyta; class Pinopsida; order Pinales; family Pinaceae; genus Pinus; species Pinus albicaulis. The sequence goes on along the minus strand of CM076577.1, from coordinate 246,494,101 downwards.
CTTCCATCGCCATGAGAAAAAATACCATTTATTCAAAGATGGCAAGGAGCGCATTGTTAGAGCACATCGCAAGAAGAAAAATATTGCTATAGTAAATGTTGGACAGGTAAAAAGGCTGGTGAATTCAAGTAAGAAAATTTTTCTTCTAATGATTAAACCTAAAGCTGATGTTAATCATGAATCATTTGAGGATTGTGATGCTAAGTTGAAATCAGATTTATATGATGTAGTTGATGCACATCATGAGATGTTTCAGGATCCAACAGGATTGCCTCCAAAAAGGGAGATTCAACATGAGATTCAGTTACAACAAGATTGTCCTCTTCCAAACATTGGCATGTATTGCATGTCGATAATGGAGAATTTTGAAATAAAGAGACAAATCAAGGAAATGTTGTACAAGGGACTCATAAGGCGAAGCACTTCACCATGCGGTTCACCCATAGTCTTGATTCTGAAGAAAGATGGGACTTGGCGCATGTGTGTATACTTCAGAGCTTTGAACAAGATAACGGTAAAGAATCGATACCCACTCCCAAGGATAGATGATTTGATTGATTGGCTAAAAGAAGCAAATTTTTTCACCAAGTTAGATTTACGAGGTGGATATCATCAAGTAAGAATTGCCAAAAGTGATATATGGAAGACTACATTCAAAACCAAACAATGACTCTTTGAGTGGTTGGTTATGCCATTTGGTTTGTGTAATGCACCGGCAAATTTCATGCGTGTTATGGATAATTTTTTGCATCCACTTCTTGATGAATATGTGATTGTGTATTTAGATGATATACTGATTTTCAGCAAAACAAGAGAAGAACATGTATTGCATGTAAAAAGGGTGCTTGATGTTTTGAAGAAAGAGAAATTATTTCTTAAGATGTCAAAGTGTGAGTTCAGAAAGACTTCTTTGGTTTATTTGGGATACATAGTAGGAGGAGGTGAGTTGAGAATTGATCCTTCTAAAGAGGAAGCCATTTTGAATTATCCCACTCCCAAAACAGTAACCAAGGTAAGAAATTTCTTAGGCGCAGCTCAGTATTGGAGAAATTTTATTGCTAAATTTTCTGCCCTAGCAGCTCCTATGCATGCAGTGACAAGTGTGAAGAAAGGCTTCCAATGGGGAGGAAAACATCAACAATCTTTTGAAGCCTTAAAATACAAGATCAATTCAGCTATAGTCCTTTCATTACCGAATTTGAGAAATCCATTCGAGATTCAAACCGAAGCTAGTGATTATGCCATGGGAATAGTACTTTTGCAGCATGGTAAGCCTATCTCTTTTCATTCTGAAACATTCAATGGTGTTGTAACTAATTATCCTACATATGACAAAGATTTGTATGTGTTGGTACTGTTAGTATGAATTCTTTGTCGAAGCGTACGAAAAAGAACCACTTTAGCTACGCATAACTAATAGCCCTAACAACAATAATGGCTGCAAAACATCTTCAGATCTGCAATTAGTAGTTAAAGGGCTGCAACAAACAGATCTATAAATGGAAAGATATTAAGCAGTAAAGTAAAGAGTTTGCTCCATGCATCCAACAGACAAGACAAGAACACGATTTTTGAATGAATTTTTATATTACAGGGCACCTGGGAGGAAACAAGAAGGTGTATCCAGATCTCCTCAATGGGATGGGTTCTTTGTAGTCCTCGGCACTTCAGATCTAAGCTTTCTCTCTCTTGTAGATGTAGAAAACCCAATGTAGAAGGTAGAGCTCAATGGGAGCAACAATGGCAGAAAATGAGACCGAGTGTATAGATCCAGAGTGATCTAGTATGCAACAAAAGGTGAAGAATGAAGGGGAAAACCCTCCTGTTTATAACAAAATATTGGGTCATTCTAGATCTTGGTGCATGATTAAAATAATGTTAACCAAATCTAGATCCACCTCTATGGAATATTTTATTATTATTTGTTGGAGGGAAAGGGACTTTGACTTGGGTCAAAACCCCTTGATTAGTGAAGAATAAATAAATAAATGATTTATTTATCCTTTTAAGGAAGTGGTTGAGATATAATCAAATAAATAATGATTTATTTAATTAATAATGGTTGATTTGGTCATATTTAACAAGGAATATTATTTAAATAATTATTCCTAGAAAATAATAAGATAACTATGGGTGTATCTCATTAATTTCTTTGTTTTTGGGTTAAACATGACTGGGAATAATAATTAAATTATGGGTTAATTAATTATTCCTTTTGGGGTTTCCTTAATTAACATAGTGAAAGCAGTTTTACTTGGGGTAAAACTGGTCTTACATGGTGTACTTGGGTCCATCTAATAAGAAAAGGTGAGATGACCAAAAAATGGTGTAACAGATTGCCCCCGAGCGTGCGAGTGTCAGGAGCAAATCGTATGACCGAAGTACGTTGTAAGAATACAATCACCAGACAACGAAAGGGGATGTCAGAGAGAGAAGTGTGAGGTAGATAGTGTGTTGAAGGACTAGACCCTAAGGAGACGAGACTCGCAGGTGCAACAAGTCTCTTTTTATGAGAGGGTACCTGTGCTGAAGGCGGCGGGGGAGGCATACCTATGCCCGCGGTGACAAAGTACAAAAGAATAGTGTGTCCAGTAAACAAGGGACCGAACCATAGAGTACAACTGGCATAATCAAGGGCCAGATAAAAATACAATGAAGAGTCTCACATACATGTTGTGCCTGGGATAACAGCCAGGACTAGTACAATAATATCTGAGTAAATGAGATAAATACAACCCAAATGCCCCCTGTAAATGGGGAAGGGCTCACAAAATCTGACTGATACATGCAAATCATAGAGGTGCTGCAAGTGGCTAAGGCCAATATCATCAAAAGCTGGAGCGGCATCAAAGGCTGCAATGAAGAGGTCATCTGGGCATGTGGGGGGCTACCTGCAGGGCCACCCCCTCATGAGGGCTGAGACATCTCACACACGCCCGGGAATCATCAAGAGCTGCTGCTGGGTCACTGGACTGTCCAGTATACGAATCTCGATCATGCTGAAAGGAGCTGGAGAAGCAACCAAGTCAAAGGGAAGTGAGAAATCCCCCTGCCTGATCCGAGGTACCGAACAAAAGTGGAAGTTGGAACCAAGGTACACCGCCCTCTAGACCTTGCTTCTGGAATAAATGTGCTGAGGTCGATAGAAGGAGGTCCGCCGTAGGTGAGGCAATGAGAGAACCTCAACTAAGGCACGAGAGAAGAACAATAGAGCGACGGACAGACTGACACTAATGATGATGGTGGAAATGGGAAGGATGGAGTGGCGAATGGACGACTTCCCTTGTTAGAGCATAAAGGGAATGAATGACATGGCAGCGACTGACACAATATCGTAAGGGATAGGGGACAGTGGGACTGAAGGTCATAATATGCGACACAAGAGAGAGACCAAGCAATGAAGGATGGAGGGCTATAGTGAGGTACCAAGGGACGCGGGATAGACTCCATGAATGCGATGATGACTCAACTTGGATGCTCTAAACAAGGGCGACTCGATGGTGCTGCCACACAGTAAAAGGCCCAATGGGGGACCATAAAAGCATGAGTACAAGGTGGGGACTCATGACGAAAATCGTCACAAGCATGGACAAGTAAGGAGGCAAGATGGTGCCCCAAGTACAAGTGTTGTAAGTGAGGAAATTCGATTTTAAGGAGAGGTGAAGTGACCCTTCTTGGGAAAAATAGGTCCTGGCGAAGGGTAAATAAAAATATGCTGGCTATCTAACAGAAAATAAAACACGCATCTCAGAAGGGAAATGCTAAGGGTAATATTTCTTAATATAGAGTGCATTGCGAAGATTGCCTTTGAAGTCTTATAAAAGGTATGCCCCCTTACCAAGCTCCTTACTGATGATGTAAGGGCCTAGCCATAATGAGTCGAACTTCCTGTGACCAAGGACATCATGAGCCTGGTCATATACTAGAACAAGGTCGCCTTTGTGAAAAGGACGAGGCTGGACTTTTTGGTCATACTGAGCTTTGGTGCGTTTTTTGGCCGCTTCCATGGTTTGCAAGGCAATACGGCGGTCTTCGGAAGCACGCTCAAGCATGACAAGTCGTTGTTCTAGAGGTTGGGTGTCAGGGAGAAGTTCAACGGCCAGTTGCAGGGAAGGGATTTCACATTCGATTGGTAAGACAACCTCCTCTCCAAAAACGAGGTGAGGAGGGTTATGGTTGGGGGGCAGAGGTGCCCCCAAGCAGGGTGTGGTCATGCCAAAATGTATTTAGAAAAATGGGAATCTAAACACATTTTAATGATGTGGTGTGCCATTTGTTCTGGTTATGGTTATGCAGTTTGAGAAAGGAAATGGAGGATTACCAATCTCTTTTGGTACTGCATATAGGTATCAAATGGACTTTAAGTTTCCGAATTGGCATACCTGGTGTCACTATCCCAAAAGGAGGATTTGGAGATAATGAACTGATGCTCTCGTAGAAAAGCTATAGGTTGGTCAACAATAATGTCGAAGAGACTGGGTTGCTGATGTAAGATGAGGGAACGATAAGGGGTATCGTCTTGAGAGTGATCTGAAGTGATATGGGACTCTAGAGGTTCTTTTGAATGTGGAAGAATACTGGGTCTAGAGTCAACACGACCAGATACACTAGGAGAGTGGTGGAGAATGGCTTCTCTGGGTTGCTCAAATGTGGGTGCCCCCTTACCCAAACATTGGGTTTCGATGTAATGGCCACAAGGTGGATGTGGTGTGAACGCATGGGTTCGATGTAAGGGGGAATAAATAAAGTCAGGGGTGGGAATTTCTTCCATAATGTCATCATCGTGATAGAAGATGGGGTGACTGGTGGAAGAAGAACCACCTGACGTGGTGAAGTGGCCTGAATCATCATCATGAGAAGAGAGGTTCACATACGCATCGTCACAAGGGGTGACCGAAGAGTAAGTAGATAAAGGATCTACCGATGTTGAGCCCAAGATGTCCGTCGAAGGAAGGTCAAGCGAAACAACAGGGGAGGATTCAGATGGAATGTTCCCCAAGGGTCTCATGGATGATGATAGGTAGAAAATGCTGGACGAAGGCTCCGTCATCTCGACATCCGGAGGGGGAATGTCAATGGGAGCAGTCATATCTGGTAGTTCTGCTGAAGCAGAATGCACAAATAGGAGAGAGGTGGACTCATTGCGCTTGGCCTCGAATTGGTGGACCGCGGCGATAGAGGTGCGGAAGTCCGTGAGGCAGGGACAAAGATGGGTGGAATGGCCATGGAGATCACACAAAGCACAGGGGTGGTTGGTGTGAATAGTCTTGGGGTTCTTGGCCGCGGTCGCGGAAGGAACAGAGGCTTCTGGGACCGCGGACTTAGGGAACGGGACATTAACCATGGGCTTGAGATGAAGTAATTCAGGACAGGTATGGGAGGCGTGACCGACAACATCACACAAAGCACCCTGGATGGTATGCTTTGGAGGCTGAGGAGGAGCAGGGTTTGTTGGGGTAGCCTTGTCCTTTGATGCCCCCTTGCGAGCTTTGCCCTTCTTACCCGAAGCGGTCGCAATAGGAGGTGGTTCCTGTTAAAGTGACTGAGGCACTGATGCAACGGGAGAAGCCATGGGGGCTGGTTGAACCGGGGTCAAAGCGATATAAGGTTGGGGTTGACCAGGCAAGGTGGGGGCTGGAGGATCAAGGTACCAAACGGGAATCCCAATGGCCATGACTGGTACCGTGTACACTCCTGGTGGGGGAGCTAAGAACGGTATCTGACCAGAGGGGTAATGGCCAGGTGGGACGGCTCCTAAATGGCTAAGGCCTGGAGGAACCGTTCCTGGGGGATAAAGGGGCTCATGACTACCAACTGCAGGTGAAGGGCTAGGAGCCGGTTGCGGAGGGCAAGGTTGCTGACTAGCCGAAGCAGGTTGCTTGAGAGCAGCCTGAGACGATTGCATCATGCAAACATTCGACGAGCTGGGGTCAGAGATAGGAGGAGGGGGGAGACTAGGAAAAGTTCCAAGCAGGGAGGAATCCTTGTAAACGCCGGGGGAGACACTGGTCAAGGAGTCGACGGTTTGCTTGCTGGCTACAGAAGAGATGGTTGTCTCGGGTGAGGTCTGAGATTTTGGCTCATGATATGTCAACTGGTCAATGGTGACTATCTTCCCATTATGGGGGAAAGACATCTTGCGAAAGACCGCGGATGGGACAGCGGACATAGCATAGGTGTAGCTTCGCCCCAAAAGAATGTTGTAGTCTAGTGGGGCGTCAATGACTTCAACGTCAACGCAAACAGTCTTACCGGCGAGTGTGATAGGGCAATTACGGAACAAGCCAATGGGTTGGGAGGCATGACCGTCCCACGCTCTAAGGGTGATCGTGGAAGGGGCCAGCTCAGGGGATCCGATTTGCTTCCAAACCGAAGCGGACATCACGCAGGTGGATGCCCCCTCGTCAATGATACACCGGGAAACGATGGCGTTTCGTATTTTGACTGAGATTTGGAAGGCGACGGAAGGAGGGAGGGGAGGGTGGTCCGATTGAGTGGCGTCGAAAACAATCATCTAGTCGTCAGTAGGATCTACAGCGCCCACGGCAGATAGTAGAGCCTTCTTTTGGGAAGGGTATGACTGGAGGAGTTCCAGTGTGGAAATGACAGCAGGGGACTGCGCCAAATCATCTACTATGCTATACGATTGAGCGGCTCGACCGGAAGCAGCATTTCGGCGTAATGGTCCCTTTGGAATCTTTGGATGAACCTCAACTTTGGGTTGAGGGATGTGTAAGGGGCCATTGGATGTCGAAAGAGGCTCTACAGAACCTGAAGAGGGGGGCTCGGGAGCAGACTGAGTAGGAGGCTTGGGGTACTGGCGAGACCGAGTTTGAAGGTTAAGGTCGACGGTTAGAGGCGGATCAGAGTTCATCATGAGGATCTGGTAATTGGAGGAACCAGAAGGGGAAGGTGGAGTGGCCACTTGTCTGTCAGGTGGTTGGGTAGCCATGAATCCCTGTTGTGCATCCACCTGCGCTTGAGGGGGCGGGGAGCGCTGTTGCAGGGGTTGAGAAGGCCAGGGAGGCGAAAGTGCATGTGCTGGAGGAGTTGGCGCGCTAGGCTGTGGATAAGGGTAATGGTTAGGTTGGGCAACATTGAGGTAAGCAGGAGGTTGGGCAAAAGGATGAGGCATGCCGTATCCTGGATGCATGCTACCGGGAGGGGTAGAAGTGCAGGAAGTGGTGCCCCCTCCCCCAGGAAAACCATAGCTCATGTGAGGTTGAGCGGATGGATGAGAGATGGGTCCAATGATACTGTTGGCGGCATGAGGTGCCCCCAGTGTATGGGCATCATTGGGTGTGGGAAGATCAGGTAGGACAGTAGGATCGTAACCTGTCTGAGCGTAGATCAGGTCATACTTTAACGCCATTTGGAGGGCATCTTCTTCGGTTTGAGGAAAATGGGATGCGACATCCTTCCCGATAGGGGACAAGAGAGATCTAAGGAACCAGTCCATGTAGACACGGTCTTCGAAGGGAGGAGATTGGCATAAGCTCCGTCGTCTCCGCCAGTTCTGGACATGGGTAGAAAGGCGGGTCGAAGAGGTTTGCTTGAAGGAAGTCAAGAGTTCGATACCAGTGTCATAACGAAGGGGAAGCTGGAAGTAAGATAAAAAAGCTCGGGCAAGAGTTGCAAAGGTGGTATGGGAGGAAGTGGGCTGATCAACATACCACTTGGAAGCTTCGCCTGTAAGCGTGCGTTGGAACAATCGAAGACGAAAAGAATCATCGGTAATGGAGGTCGATGAACACCACATGTGGAAAGATCGAACATGATTTGAAGGATCTTCGCCAGCATGGCCGTCAAACTTTGGGATGTCGGACGGGAGCTTTGTCGGCATAGCAGGCCAACTAGCATTATGGTGTATAGGGTCGTTTATCAATCGGTCCAAATCGAAGAGGCTGAGGCCTACCAAGAAGGGGAGCACGGGTGAAGCCGAGGTAGTTCCTGTGGTGGTTCTGCTAGTAGTAGTCCCGGCATTAGGGCCGGGATTCCCGCTAGTGTTAGGCCCTGGACCTGACATAGTGGAGGTGACAGGGGGGAGAACTAGAAGGAAAAGAAGAACCCAAAGAATCAGAGAAGGACTGGCTCGACGACGGTGGGACGGAGCAGGTCGATCGACCGGAGACTGAGGGTGAAGGCCAAGGAGGCTCCGGGAAAGGTGCCTTGGGGGCGCAATGATGACAGGAAGAAGGAAACCGACAAGGGCAGAAAGGGACAGAATCAAGTAATGTGAAGGGCAGATAAGGTGCAGTGACGATTGATTTTAGAGTCTTTGCCAGGCGGTGTAAACCAGGCGCTTCTTCACTTAAGGTCAGTGTGTGGTGTGCGTTAATTTTAATTTTTAAACCCTTTCCATTGTTGAGAGCAAAAAAGTGTGCAACGTAGCTGAAAATAAACCTACAGAGAACCGAATAAAAATGCTGAAATAACAGAAAAATAACAGCTACATATGCATCGATCAAACCCAAGAAAGTGGGTCTCTCAAAACTATGCTGAAAAGAAAGGGAAAAACTATGGAAACACACACAAACGAAGCTCAACAGATCTAGGGTCAAAGGGGACAGAGATCCGGAGGATAAAGCTGCAGATAAGGGGTGCAGATCACAGCCAAGAGACAGGGGCAAGGTGGCTGGAAAAAGGGGAAATCAGCAAAAAGCCGGGAGGGGCAAGGCAGAGGCCTTTAGGGGAGGTCCAAACAAAACGACAAGAGGTGATTTGAAAGGAAAAGAGGCTGATTTCGATGGATCGGGAAGTGAGGTCACAGATCTGGAAAAAGAAAGGGCTGAAGCTCTGAAACCGACGGCTGAAACAGCTGAAACTCTTCCACAAAAAGTGGAGGGTACTAAAGCCCTAAGGGGCTGGGTTCCCACTTAGATGAGTAAAAACGGATCAGATCTTGGTCAAGGCGGGCTGAGACAGAGGCTGGAAAACCCTGGCAGAGGCTGCAGCAGAACCCAGAAAAATTACAGAAAAATGCTGGAAAAAAGGCAGGTCGCAGGTTCTGACCTGATTTTGGTTGAGGTCGCAGGTTACAGGCTGAAAAGTGCGTCCAGGTCGCAGGTTTTGGGCCAAAAGGTACGACCCCCCCGTTCCGGCTGTTTCGGCGGCAGATTTTCTGAAAAATTGCCGTCTCAGGTGCGGCTGGTGTCGCTTACCTGCGCAATAGGGCCAGAAACACACGGAAGTTAGAAATTTTAGGTTTTTTGGGGTTTTATGTGAGAAAAATGACATGAAAAGAGAAAAACTAAGCAGCTAAAAAAGAAGCCCTAGGACCTGAAGTAGCTGGATATGCAGGAATATGAAAAACGACAGCGGTCGTAATTTAAAACCCGTGTGGAGTCGCCATTTGTTAGTATGAATTCTTTGTGGAAGCGTACGAAAAAGAACCACTTTAGCTACGCATAACTAATAGCCCTAACAACAATAATGGCTGCAAAACATCTTCAGATCTGCAATTAGTAGTTAAAGTGCTGCAACAAACAGATCTATGAATGGAAAGATATTAAGCAGTAAAGTAAAGAGTTTGCTCCATGCATCCAACAGACAAGACAAGAACACGATTTTTGAATGAATTTTTATATTACAGGGCACCTGGGAGGAAACAAGAAGGTGTATCCGGATCTCCTCAATGGGATGGGTTCTTTGTAGTCCTCAGCACTTCAGATCTAAGCTTTCTCTCTCTTGTAGATGTAGAAAACCCAATGTAGAAGGTAGAGCTCAATGGGAGCAACAATGGCAGAAAATGAGACCGAGTGTATAGATCCAGGGTGATCTAGTATGCAACAAAAGGTGAAGAATGATGGGGAAAACCCTCCTATTTATAACAAAATATTGGGTCCTTCTAGATCTTGGTGCATGATTAAAATAATGTTAATCACATCTAGATCCACCTCTATGGAATAATTTATTATTATTTGTTGGAGGGAAAGGGTGTTTGACTTGGGTCAAATCCCTTGATTAGTGAAAAATAAATAAATAAATGATTTATTTATCTTTTTAAGGAAGTGGTTGAGATATAATCAAATAAATAATGATTTATTTGATTAATGGTGGTTGATTTGGTCATATTTAACAAGGAATATTATTAAATAATTATTCCTAGAAAATAATAAGATAACTATGGGTTTATCTCATTAATTTCTTTGTTTTTGGGTTAAACATGATTGGGAATAATAATTAAATTATGGTTTAATTAATTATTCCTTTTGGGGTTTCCTTAATTAACATAGTGAAAGCAGTTTTACTTGGGGTAAAATTGGTCTTACATGGTGTACTTGGGTCCATCTAATGATAAAAGGTTAGATGACCAAAAAATGGTGTAACAGGTACAAAGCGTCAAGAAGTGGAAACACTACTTGATGGGTAAAGAAAGGATTATACATACCAATCACCAACCATTATAGTACTTTCAGTCGCAAACAAAATTGCAGCAATCACAACATTTCAGGTGGATGGGATTTCTTCAACTTTTTCACTTGGTTATAAGGTACAAGAAAGGTATTTTCAATAAATTTTCTGATATGCTTTCAAGGCCAATCATAAGTGCTTCTAATTTACTTTAAAATGATTCTATTGTACATGAGAGTTACATAGAACAATATGCACATGATGTTGATTTTCAAGATGTGTATGCTAGTTTGAGTGAAATGAATCAAGTTGAGGAAAATGATTATCACATGCATAACAATTTTTTTTTCATTTGGGAAAGCTATGTATACCACAAGGAGAGATGCTTAGTGTCATGATAGAGGCTCATTCGTATATTATTTTTGGACATTTTGGGGTAAGCAAAATAGTAGCGCATCTACAGAGGTATTGCTATTGGCCTCACATGATAGATAGTGTGTCACGTTTTACAAGAGGTTGTTCTATGTGTGCAACAAGCAAGCCTATCAATAGGAATTTTGGGTTGTACATGCCGCTACCGGTACCATCAAGGCCATGGGAGAGTGTCTCCATGGAAATTTTTGGAGGTATACCTATGTCAAGAAAATAGCATGATTATCTTTATGTAGTTCTGGATAGATTCAGTAAAATGTGTATACTTATGCCATGTAAGAAAACCATTACTGTTGAACAAATTGCTGAACTTTATTTTTAACATGTATGGGTTCATTATGGATTGCCAACTTTTATTGTTAGTGACAAGGATTCTAGGTTCATTGGGAATTTTTGGTCTAATCTTTGGAAGATGATGGACACAAAGTTGAGAAAGAGTATTGATTTTCATCCGCAAACTGATGGCCAAACCGAGGTGGTGAGCAGAACTGTTGTGAATATATTGAGAGGATATTGCAGCAAACATCCAAAGTTGTGGGATGAAAAACTGCATTACATTCAGCATGATTACAACCGGGCAAAGCACTTTTCTACAAATACTTCACCTTTTGAAGCATACTTTGGGTATTTTCCGAAATCGCCATTAGAATTCATCTTTGAGAAGGATGTTGCAATTGATGGGCATAGTGATATTGACAAGGCTCAAAATTTCATTGAGAAAATTCAGATTATTCATCAACAAGTTCAATAACAGCTTGAGAAGAGTCAAAGAAAATACAAGGAGAGGCATCAAAACATAGAGTTGATCACAAGTTTCAAGAAGGAGATGAGGTATGGTTGCACATAAGAAAATAAAGGATGCAAGGAGTAGGTAAAAAAATCAATCCCATTCGCTATGGTCCATTCAAGATCATCAAGAAAGTTGGTAACAATTCATTTCAACTTCACTTTCCTTCATATATGCAAATGTATTCAGTTGTAAATGTTGAAAATTTACGTTTTTATGAGCCACCTTTGATCAATGATTAAGGGAGTGATGTTCAGCTGCCTTCTATTGAATATTTCTCACTAGAATCTTTGGATGAGCTCAAGGAAGATACCATCCTTGATAGGAAGACAAGAGCGTCTAAGAGGGGAAGTGTCGACTACCTTCAAGTTGGGCTCAAAGGAAGTAAGCCAAGCAAGGAAAAGTGGATGGAAATTGGAAAGGTAAGGGAGTTGTACCCTCATCTATTAAACAGGTAATCAAATTCTTTTGGGGTCCAAAATCTTCCCAATAGGGAGGTGTGGTCAGGAGATCATGAATTTTTCTCAAAATTGAAAATTGTCTAAACTATATTGAACCTGAGCGACTGGGTAGATCTCGTCGTTCTGATTTCGACGTCGCAAATGGTTCGAAAAATCGATTTCGTATGAGGGAGATATCGCGTTTTGATCGATTTCCCAAACAGCTAAAATTTTGTGACAGGGTTGACTGGGATGCCCAGTCAGCATGTAGGTAAAGTCAGCAAAAAGGGAATATTCTCATAATATTCCATTTTCTCTAAGCCTATGAGTTTTCTCCACATGGCATATTCTAGGTTGTTGATTTGGTTGTACGAGTTGTTTTTTGGTCCAATGGATGGGTGACACATGGCTAGCTCGGAGGCTGCCATGTGTCCCATGTACGGCTAATAAAAATTACGGTTGGGGTTTTGGGGGTTCGACCTCATGACCTCTGACGTGCCCACAAGACTTTGACCGACCAACTCTACTATACATTGTTTCATACCTTATACTTTCTCCGCACATTTTTATGTTGTATTGTAATATATGTTGGGGGGGGACCGTCAGCGGTCCCAACCTATCGGCGGCCCCATTGTTGTGATCACATGACATAAAATCGTAACATGTTGTAATTGGCGGCTACATTAACCTTAACCCACGACGGAAATTAAAACGTGAAGCTTGTCATATGTATAGCAAATGAAACTGCGACAACTATTGTAACTACGGCGACAAACGTTCTGAATTCACCACTCAAGCTTTAAAATTCTACGCTAGAACATATGATAACACTACGAGTTAGAAGCCGACGGTTAGTCTGACCGTTTGAAACTCCACTATCTAATCTGGGTTCTACGCCTGAAGTTAAATTCCTAAGTTTAAATAGACCGTGGGGTTTAAGGGGGTCGGCATGTGGCCACCCCAGCCCTTAACATTTAACTTAAATGTTAAAGCTAAGAGTTTGGCAGGAAGCTTAGCACTGCCCTAAAATTTTGGTTTTTTGGCCAAAATTAACTACAGACAAGTGCAGTTCTCCACAATTAGTGGAGTTTTTGTAGCTGTCATTGGTAAAATGGCTAGGGAGGTCAATTTTCAACTAATTTGGGTGAAACAAGAGTCTACCTAGACTAATTGGAGCATTCTTGAGCCATTTGTACAGAGAAAATAGCCATTGGAGGCTTCTAAACATATGTATTTTCAATTCTGAGCATAATTACAAAGAGGTACATGCCATTGGGAGCTGGACCAACAGATGTAGCCCAGGAGGGGTGTACCGCTTCATCATGCCTGTTGTGTAAATCTTATGTGTGATGTTATTTCTCTATTATGAATTGTTGTTCAGTGTTATTTAGGCTTATTTACATGCTTAAAACTCATAATTTCATTTATGTTTCATGGTTAAATTTCTCAATCCTTAAGAAAACAAATGGGGACAAATATGTACATGTTTTATAACTGAAAGGACACTTAGCACAAAAAACTAATACGGTCCTTTCTGATCAGTTATGGTCCTTTCAAAATTCTGGAAAAGATTGGTAACAATGCCTTCAAGCTTGGTTTTCCTTCATACATGCAAATTTACTCTGTTGTTAATGTTGATAATTTAAGATTGTATAAGCCTCCTTTGATTGAAGATCAAAGAGAGAATGTTAAATTTCCATCTATTGAAGACTTTTCTCTGGAATTCTTTAATGAACTTCAGCAAGACACCATACTTGACAGAAGAACAAGAACATCGAAAAGAGGAAATGTCGACTATCTTTGAGTGGGGCTCAAAGGAAAAAATCCTTCAAAAGCCAAATGGATTGAAATTGGGAAGGTGAGGGAACTTTGCCCTCACCTATTAAAAAACTGAATATTATATTTTAGGTTCTAAAAGCTTCCAGTGGGGAGGAATGATCAAGTGCTTAGAATTATGATCAAAATTCAAAGTTCTCAAAATGACACGAAACCTAAACAATCGCGTAGTGTTCTTCATTCAGAATCTATCGCAACTTGTTTCGTGCGAAATGGACTCTGTATGGCTTCATAAACATGTTATGTTCATTTTCCTAAACAAGAAAATTTGGAAAAAAAAATTGTGCAGAGAGACGTAGTCAACATTCTGTACTGCTTACTGGGCATGCCTATGTGGCAGGGTTACAAGGTAGGTTGACCAATCAATGCATTTCACCATCAAATTGTGGGTTGCCAAGTGGCATGAGGTGGTTGGTGCGTATTGGTGTGATTTGGCATTTTTTTACTGGTTGTTGGGATGCAATTAAGAGGAGACATGTAGCTCATCCTAGGGTCGCCACGTGTCCCCCTCATGGTATGGTAAAATTTTGGTTAATGGACAGAGGGATCGGGTGGGGGTCGAACACGAGACCTCCGCCAAACTAATGTGCACACATACCATCTCACCTACACATGACTCTTAACCATATAAGGAAGTTTCTTCCATTTAAAGTTTCCTGGTGGCGCCATTGGGGGGAGAGGGGGCTAGCCTCCAAATTAAACTACCATGTGACCTATACCTCAAACCACAGGCAGAGCACAAGAGGCGCTAACAATAAGTGCACCATTAAAAATTTAATCCAGGTTTAATTAGCGTTTAATGTGTTTTTATTAGCACTAATCTGGTTTATGGGTGTTGTTAAAGAAATTAACCGTCCCACAAGTAGCGTCGTCGATCGGTGAAACTGTAAGACAGTTTTCCATATTCTAAGTCGATTTGTAGGACTGGCCCAGATTTTGTGTAATTTGTGGAGAGGTCATAACTCATCTAGTTTTCGACCAAATGGGATGTAGAAAGAGGATAAGGTACCATTTTTTGAGTGTTCTGGACTCAATGAAACAGGTTTCAGGAGCAGAAAAGCACTGTAAACATATCATTTTTCAAATTTTAGCATAATGTAGAGGCCCAAGCCATGGAAGCTGGACCAAGGAGATGTAGCCCAGGAGGGGTGAACTCCTTCATCAAATCCATATGTTGATGTGTTGAATGGTGATGTACTGTACATTTTATTGTTGTTGTTCAGTATTTGTTTTATGTTAAATTGTTCATAAAATTAATATAAAAATCACTCATGAGACTCAGTTAACTTGCAAGAGAACTTGAATCCTTAAGCACATGAAAAGAATTTGTTTTAAAATCTGAAAGAGGAATTAGAAACACATTACTAACATACCTTAATCGGATCATATCATCACACTGACTTTCCCTAGGAGTATCTTGTTCTACATTATTCACTTATTGATTTGTTCCTTCCTCTAAAATTCTTTTAGAAAAATCACATGCACTCTCCTCATGGAAGCTTTCACAAGGTCTGCAGAACAAGATAGGATCATCAACCATATTAGCATATTCAAGTGGTGTGGGAGGCCTTTGATCATTAGGAGGATTCTTTATTTTCCATGGATTATTGTTACCCCTATTATTACTATTATTCCTAGGCAGTATATTTTGCATTAAGCTTCTCTCCATTTGAATTAATTGATTCTGCATATCACTTATTTTCCTGGCATGTTCTATTTTCATTTCTATGATTACTCAAGTTAATTACTTAATGGAATATGGCTCTCCCTATTTAATTTCCTTTCCCTTATATTTAACTGGACCACTATCAAAACCTGGGACCTCTGATTTGCCTGAATCTTTCCTATCCTTTTCCAATTCTTCGGCAATACTCCGGGCAGCGGATAAAATGGTAGGCTTGGCATGTCTAATCTCATATTGAGTGTTACTGTTAAAATATTTGAGATATTGTTTCAAATTTGTCTTTTAATGAGGCCTATAATCTTGATTTATATCCCTTAGAAGACCATTAAATATTTGGTTGAATTCTTCCACTGTTTCGTTTTATCTTTTCTTTATAGCTTTCAATAATTTGATTTAGTAATTCCCTTCCCTCTTATCCCCAAATTTATCTTTGAATGCATCAGTGAGGGATCTCATAGATTCAAAGGTGTTATCCGCTTTATCATGAAACCAGTGAAGTGCATTATCTTCCAGTGACAAAACAAATAATTTCATACTGACGTATTCATGGTTGTAGGTTGTGGAATGAGTGAATTTTTGCACAAACATGTTTAATTTTTTAATATGAGCTTCAATATTGATGTAATTATTCCCTTGGAAGATCAGGAGATTTCTCATGGTAGACTCATTCGGAAAGTTGTGAGGATACCCTTGGACATTTGTGAAGTTGAAAGACCTGTAATAATCACCTGTGATGTCTTGATTTACTAGATTAATGAAAGGCAAATGGAGATCAAGGAGTGATTCTTGTTCAATAAAATTTAATCACTCTCTAGAATGTAATTTTTTTAACTGACCTCTTAGAACCTTTTTGGGATTGGGAATGGGGTTAAAAAAGCTACCAGGATTCCTTTTAGAGTAAGCTCTTGTGAATAGTTTAACAAGTGGAGTTGCCACCCAAATAGGGAACCAACCTAAACATCCAGGTACTATTAGTGTGGATGAACAAGATGAAATGATTAGTGAGAGGAAGAAAGATAAGGTGATGAAAAGATGAAGAATGATGAAATATTAAATATTGAGAAGATTGCGTTGAGGCACCGATAATAAGATATCCTTAAAAACGACAGCAACAATTTATCGCTTAGATTGTATAGGCATCATGGTAATGGCTCAGGGCAAGGGTTGTCACTCTGATCCCTGCCCACTCTGGTCTATCTATCTCCTAATAGAAGACTATGGAGAGTAGTACCTATGGAAGTAAGATGATGAAAGACAATTTGGGAACCAAATTTCCTCGAAGATACAGTTGAGTGGCCTAGCTACTTGGTTAAATTTAGCAAGACTTAAGGATTCAATTAGATTTATAAATGAGACCAGTGCCTTATGGAGTCAAAATTATTTCTTATTGTAAATTAGGATCAAGTAACCAGATGAACAATTTTTTTCTTAAATGATTAACTAACTTGTATGAGATGAAAATCCTAAGATCTAGGTGTAGTAAAAGGATCTTGGTTACTTTTAAGTTATATGCCTAGTCTAAATGGAACCTTACCCTTAACTGTTTTGAGAATAGTCTTTAGAGTAGGTTACCCCTTCCCCCCCCCCATG
The DNA here is from genome assembly GCA_034641835.2 of Pinus albicaulis. Taxonomy (NCBI): domain Eukaryota; kingdom Viridiplantae; phylum Streptophyta; class Pinopsida; order Pinales; family Pinaceae; genus Pinus; species Pinus albicaulis. The sequence goes on along the minus strand of CM076577.1, from coordinate 246,476,979 downwards.
TGTTCCAACCACCTAGTGCATCCGGTGCTTTAGAGACTATACCTATTATGACTGTAAGGTCACTATTTTAACCACTAAAAAGGGGTTGAATCCCTCAAGCTAGATGAGAAAGGGTTGTCTTAGGAGTCTACCAATCAAGATTATGCTTGGAGGTAAATTTGTTAGTGCAGACTAAGACTAGAAGTCTTATGCAATGATTATGAGTGATCTCTTCGTTTACGGTTGAGTTAATTCTTATGATTATCCTTAAATGATAAGAGTAATTAGAGAAAAACCAGGAAAGTGCTAATTTACTTAGTGCCAATATCAAATCCACAAGATGCTAATTACTAAAACAATATTATGCCAACAACAATTCCAAGGTTATGTTCTTAGACAATGTCAATATTGAAATATGCTCAATTAGAATAAAACGTAAGATACCAATTGTTCAAGATGGACAATAAATTTACCAAATATTCTTAAGGTTGTGCAAGAGAACGGGATTATGATCTTAACTTAAATCACTTACTCAACAATATTTCAAAAAAATTTCAATTAGATCTTAACGACAAAGTGACTTATACCATCAATAATATTAGGAGATAGAGAGCCTATATATTTGAGTGATTTTAGTGTCAAGTTGACAAATTTTCAAATCTAACAAAGGACAAGCAATTGTTGGAACTTAACAACATAAACCACCATGAGCCAACTTAATCATGAAAGAGCTATTTATGACGAAATACAGGACAACAGTAAGTATGTCACTTGAAAGGAAGGAAGTTTCCAAACATATGAAACATGAAATGACCAATAAGTAGCCTAATGACTTACCAATGTAAATTTATGAAATTTTAGACCTCTTAAGATGTGCATAAGAATATATCAGATCTGAAATCACTTGTTATAGTAGTGAGAAAATTATACAAACGTTGAGATACTAGTGTTGTAACTTGCCAAAGTCTGCCTAAAAAAATTCCATATTTGAAATTTTATATTTTTAAGTTCTTTAAGGTGTGATATTCAGAAAATATAGGATCTGATCTAGTGATTATGTAGAGATATTCCAACAAGCAACCAAGTAGATTCCCAAGAAGCCAAAACACTAGAAAAAATTTACCATGAAAATATTAAGGTGTTTAGACCACTTAGATGTGTTTTTAGGACATTTAATTCATTGTTATAAAATTAATATGGCAGCTGAAGTAGAACAGTGTGAAAGTGAGGGTTTAGAGAGCAAACGCTAGTCTCAAGGCCTTGTAGAAAATTTTCCAAATTCACCCAAAATTTTTCCAATAAAGAATACACTTAAAAATACAAGATTTGATTCAATTTCTCTACAAAACACACAAATAATTCAGTTTCAAAAAATTTCAGAGATGGGCAGAGGTCAAACTAGGGCCAAAAGAGCTCAACACTAGGCCTAGTAACGTTAGTGTTGAGGGGAAAAGGGCCTAGAAGGCTATGAAAGAGGCAAAAGGAGGAGGGGAAAATCCAATAATGTCTGAAGGATTAGGGTAAGAGCCCTATAAGACTATCGTGGACCCCACAAGGGTCATGGCCTAGGGTAAGAAGGCTGAGAATGGGGGTCGTAATCCCTCGGAGGGCTACCGTTAGGGAGAGAAGGGAGGACGAAGGGAGACGAGAGGAGGAGGAGGATAGCAAAGGAGGAAGAAGGGTTGAGGAGAGGGAGTGGAGGCCAAGGGGATGCTGCACAGGAGGGACAAGAGGAAGAGGAGGAGAGTTGAAGGCTAAGAGAGGCCCACAAGGCTCGCGGCTATGGGAAAGAGGGAAAGTTGAGGCCCTTAAGAGCTACAGTCAGCCTCTAAGAGACTAAAATGGTTGAAGTAGTGCAAGGAGAGGATGAAGCTAGCCTTGGAGAGGGATGATTGGGGCCTGGAACCCCTAAAACTTGAAACTCTAGCTCTAAAAAAAATTATTTTCTTCAAATCTTCACATTTGCTACAAAATATTCAATGGTTGGCCCTGCAAAATATTTAGAGGCTAGATATTACCCTCGAGAGCCTAGATCTAGCTCTAATACAACTCTTCTTAGTTGATCTAACCTGCACAAATGGAAATAGAAATACCCAAAACCCCAATATATATAAAATCTCAAAATAATTTCAAAACTCCAAAACCCCTGTTAGAAAAATAATTTAAAAAATATATTATACAAATATATAATGTTTTTAAAAGGAATTTTGAGAGATAAAAAAATTTAAAGGTTTTTTTATAAATGGCTAAATATAATTTGGAAAATAAATATAAGCTACAGTCTTAACGAATTTAGATGAACCATAAAAATATTTGGAGTCCAAACAAGGTCAACCTACATCCACAATTTGTGAACTTGGAGCCCAAGTACTGGGGAACCTGTAAACACTATATAATTATTCAAGAAAGATTATTAGACATATTGTGAATCATATCACCTAAGATAAACCCAAAATATATCAATAGAATGTTCTGATCACCATCTAATCAATAAACAAACTTTAAAAAAATTTAAGCACAATATAGGAATGTTTGTACCCAGCACATATCACAAATCAGTAGACAATAGACACCATGAACTATACCCCAAATTCTTTATTGTGATTCAAAAAAAAATGTTCCCAGTGGGACAATAGCATTACATCAGCTTTTCTGCAGAGTTATGTTAGTCAAACATCAGATGGATTTTGACACAAATGACTCTCTAATTTATAGATAAACCCTCCAAGTGGAAAAATAATGGCTAGTTGTCTTGATACTCGTCAAAATAATATTGATCACTAAAAAATATTTCATCATATTTTAATCTCCACAATCAAAAATGTTTATTTTTGAGGAATTTTCAAATTTCTCATTTAAAACATTTTTTATTAGCTCAAAATTAATTATTTTGAGCTAATTTCCTCAAAAATTTGACTATGACTTAATCAACGAAGTCCAAGGGTCCATTTTTTCTTGAAATTTCCAATATTACCTTGGTGGGGGACCTCCAAAAATTAATTTCTTTGATACCTATGAATTTTTCCACTTGGATAATTAAATTTCTATAACACTCTAACTTTGATTCTAATTAATTAATTTTCTAGCTTAGTATTTATTCATTTTTTTCCAGAAAAATTAATTAATTGACACTTGAGGGGATTTAAAATTTTTTCCACCCTCTAATATTTTAGCCATGGTGTCTAAGTATGAGGGACCATGCACTAAAATATTTTTTACATTTCAACCCTCAAAGGGGGAGCACCGATTTAATATACACGGATCCTCAAATTACACGCTCAATTCTGCGACACAATATGATCTAATAGACCAAGCAATTTGTAATAAAATAATTTAGCCAAATAGCTTAAATTATTCCCAAATCACTTTTACATAAGACTCGACTAGAACATTAGGACTCACCTAAGACTTTGGTGAAGAATTCCACCCTATATTTGGGGTGAGGCTAGAGGGAAAAACTATGTCGACCATCCGTGTTTAGAAACAAAAATGAATCAGCGAGACAAAAAACCTCTTAAGATGAAATTCTTGCTAGAAAAATAGGCTTACCTAGGTTGTTACATATATACATGGTCTTACTAACATCATTTACATTACAAATTTGCAGAATGGGTTTAAAATGACTCAATACACTTATGATTGATGATTTGATCCTTTGAAAAAAATTGGCAAATCTACTTCCTTGGAAATTTTACAAAAAATTTGCGTAACTTGGATCTTCTACCATGTGGTAGTGTGATACATCACTCAAACTATCATGCTAAAATTTTGAGAATGCATGATCTGTAATAGAACCTTTTTTGACATTGTTATAATTTTTTGTAGATAAGTATCATTGAACATTATCAAAAATGTTGTAGCAAATTAGAGGACAAAACATTGTTGCTAAAATTTTTAAATGAGATTAAATTTTGAATACATCATACACCATTGCCTTCATATCATTTAATGATGTCAATAATGTCGAAAATTTGAGTGAGAATAAAATGTGTTGAGCCTTTTGAATCTCATGAGATACTCAAATAAATTCATTGGAAATAGAGGCAAGACAAGTCAACAATCCATCATTAGATCCTTCCAATAATCTAAATAATTAAATAGAGTAAATATTGTTGAGGATTTGAGGTAGCATCAGGTGTGTTCTAGCCCTGAAATTTTTTGGAGGGGCTAAGACACATGAGACCTCCCAAATATAGAAAGTGTTTGGAGAAATTTTATTTGGTGTTGAATTTATTCTAATAATTAATTTTTTATTGAGGACCGTAAGTCTAACTTAGGAAATTAGAAAAATTAAAGTGAATTAATTAAACACATGTGATGAAATTTTCTAAGTGACGTGGATCAAGCAATATTTTAATATGAGTCATTTATTAGAGATTAGATCACGTCCATTGGTTTTCCAACGAGAAAAGTATAAAGGAAAGGCTTGGGGTCAGTTGGAGACACAGACACCCGCAGAGCACTGAAGCTAAGTCAAATTTTTGGGGTGGGGTTTGCTGAGAAATTTGAAGCGAGTTTGCAATGTAGTGAGCGGCAGAGGTTGGAAAGGGATGATGTGATCCAAGGTAGAGGGGCAGTGAGTACCAATCAGCGCAGAGCCAGCCTAGAGGACGCAGTTCATCCAACACCAGGCAGAGACTGTGTAGAGGCTGCGTAATCCCAGCTAGGGTGAGACAGACCCAGCCAGCGCAGCACCGGGGCAGCGCAACACCAGCAGAGGTGACGCAGGCCCAGTCGAGGCAACATAGCACCAGTAAAAGTGATGCAGTGGGGATGCTTGCCAGTGAGGGTTGACGTAGAGGTTGCAGAGTGTGGGTTCCAATGGGCCAGGAGGGGCTCATGATCTGTAAATCCCATTTGAGGGTGTGATACAGCCATATCTTCTGTCTTCGAGTGAAAGGTACAAAATGTCATGTAATTTCTCTATAGGGCCAGCCATTTCTGGTGCCCATAATGTTGTATTCATATTCTACGTAATAATAAAACCCTCTAGAGTTGTTGCACCAATTTTCCCGCATTGGGTTTTTCCGGAGACATTTGTCTGAAAAATCATGTGTAATCTTGTCACATGTGTGTATTGTTCAGTAAATGACCTGTAGATGTGTAGGTTGCAGTTAGTGTCTACTTTAATTTTTTTTCTGAATAATTCAGTAAAATAACTTGTTAATGTTAATTAAACAAGTAGGTGAAGTAGATCTAGATGTTGCAGTAGGTTTTCTATTTTAAAACTTTCACATAGTATCAGAGGATTGAAAATCAATTTGATCCACCAGCAAAGCGACTGAAGATGATTTTTACAGTGAGAGCAGTTAAATCAGCAGATCCAGAAAAAGGGCAGTGCGGCACCAAGAGGGACGTAGCCCAGCCAACTTGACACAGAGGGCATGTAGAGCTAGCTGAGTGACGTAGAGGCAGCACGGAGTCTTCCAAAGTGACATAGGAGTAGCCTGCACTACGCAGAGCTTGCGATGAGCTATTCTTCTCACACAAAGGCTAGCTAGAGGGATGCAGTCAGGGTTTTTAGGTGGATGTGTTCTTTTGTCGAAGTCTGGAAGCAGAAATTATGATCTTCAGAGGTTTCAGGTTTGGAATAGGTTCTGTCAATGCAGAACCATGCCTAAAAAAGGTGACAAGAGCGGGATGAGAATAGCTTCTCAGCAGATCTGCGCCAAACATATCTAAGATTAGATTAGGAGGGTGATCGTAGAGAACTAATTCAATTTTTTTTAGCGGAATATTTCTGGGAGGAAAATCAATTGTCAGAGGGAGCAGCTACTATAGAGAATTTATAATTGCCAAGAAACCCAGATCCAATTTTTTGTTGAGTTTTGCAGCAGAAAGCAGGAGAGGAGTATCTGTTCTGATAGATTTGAGCAAAGATGGTTTCTCATGGACTTAGATATTAGTACAGGTTGGACATCATGTCCAACTTCGTTATCTGGAGGGCTCGGATCCTGACAGCCCTGGATGAGTAAGACATCAAGGACCATGCTGAGAATGTTCTAGTTGTGCCCACTGATGCAAATACTCTGAAGAAACTTAAGGAGAATCAAGCGCGGGAAAAGTGCTTGATCATGGACAGAGTCAAAGATCATGTGGTTCCACATATTTTTGAGAAGAACACGAAAAATGAAATGTTGACAGCTTTTCACACAATGTATCAGGGAGGCCCCATCCAAAGGGAGATGCTTCTGGAGAATCAGGTGTGGTTGTTCCAGATGCAGAAGGGTGAGGAAATTGATCTCTTCCTCTTTAGACTTCAGACTATCCGGGACCAACTGATTGCCATGTGTACGACTCTAGATGAAGGGCTCTTGATGAGGACTGCCCTGAATGTAGTCACTGAGGAATGGGAAATGTTTTTCCAAAGCATCTTGGGTAGGGCAGCGTTCCCATCCTGGGCAGATGTGTGGGCAATCCTCCGTCAGGAAGAAATTAGGAGGTTTACCAAGAGCCAAAGCAGCAGTAACAGTACAATCAAAGTAAAGAAAGAGGAGGAGGAGGATGCATCCCTTACATCAAAGGGACAGAGGAAGCAAGGGAAGAAGAAGAGGGACCTATCCAAGTTCTGGTGCTTTAATTGTGGCGAAATTGGACACCTCACTGGAAATTTTCCTAAGAAGAAGGACAAGGGATATTCTAAATCCAAAGCAGTAGCAGCAAAGGGGGACAACGGTAGTGACCATGACGTAGCCATGAGTGCTCATGAGCCACGTAAGTGGGGAGATATTGATCTATAGAGCAGCTACAGATGGAGAGATGTAGGATCCTTTCAGTGCCCAGCCTCTTGGATCACATACGAGCTACGGGAGCCTTAAGACAGTAGTGGGACAAGTGGAGCAGTGGGTGCAGGATATCATAGTGAAGCGGAGGGCATAGTTGTGACATTGTATATGGGAGAAGCGCAGTGCAGAGGCAGCAGCAGTGTAGGAGCAACAGCACATAGGCTGATGGGACTTTAGCAGTGAACAGGAGGCAGAGCTCATGCAGTGCAGATTTACAGCAGCGCAGTGGCTTCAGGGAGACAGCGCAGCGCAGCAGCCAAGGGATCTTTAGTGATAAGGGGCAGCCCGACTGACTTTTCTGTAAATGATTGGGTATGGTTCCTTTAGTTTCTTACTTCTCATCAACTAAGTTGCAATGCAGCAGTTAGCAATGGCAATGCTATGCATAGCATGATGCAGCACTTTGAGAGGGAACTGCAATATGGATGTAGCAGTGTCAGCGGTAGTGACATGAGCAGTAGTACAGAGAGCAGCAGCACAGTGGATGGAGGGCAGCAGGCCAAGCATCAACAGTGTAAAGACTGATGCTGAGATTAGGAAATACTTGGTGTGGATGTATTGCTAGAGCACAATCCTCGCTAAGAGGGAGAGCTGAGATTTTGAGGTAGCATCGAGTGTGCTCTAGCCCTGAAATTTTGAGGAGGGGCTAAGACATACGAGACCTCCAAAACACAGAAAGCGTTTGGATAAATTTCATCTGGAGTTGAAATTATTCTAATAATTAATTTTTTTAATGAGGACCCTAAGTCTAACTTAGGAAATTAAAAAAATTAAAGTGAATTAATTAAAGACATGTGATGAAATGTTCTAAGTGACGTGGATCAAGTAGTATTTTAATATGAGCTGTAGATTAGAGATTAGATCACGGTCATTGTTTTTCCAATGAGAAAAGTATAAAGGAAAGGCTTGGGGTCAGTTGGAGACACTCACACTAGCAAAGCACTAAATCTAAGTCGAATTTTTGGGCTGGGTTTGCTGATAAATTAGAAGTGAGCTTGCAATGCAGTGAGGGGCAGAGATAGGCAAAGAATGATATAATTCAAGGCAGAGGGGTAGTGAGTACTAGTTAGCGCAGAGCCAGCCTGGAGGATGCAGTTTAGCCAACACCACGCAGAGATTGCGCGAAGGTTGCGTAAACCCAGCTAGGGTGATGCAGACCCAGCTAGCGCAGCACCAGCAGAGGTGACGCAGGCCCAGTCATGGCATCACAACACCAGTCAGGGTGACGCAGTGGTGACGTTGGCCGGTGAGGGATGATGCAGAGGCTACAAAGGCAGCATTGTGGGTTCAAGTTGGCTAAAAGGGGCTCGTGATCTGTAAATCTCGTTTGAGGGTGTGATACAGCCATATCTTCTATCTCTGAGTGAAAGGTACAAATTTCTGTGTAATTTATCTATAGGGAAAACCATTTATGGTGCCTAGAATGTTGTATTTAGATTCTGCATAATAATAAAACCCTATAGATTTTTTGCACCAGTTTTCCCGCATTGGGTTTTTACAGGGATATTTTTGCGAAAAATCGTGTAATCTTGTCACATGTGTGTATTTTTCAGTAAATGATATGTAAATGTGTAGGTTGTATTTAGTGTCTACTTTAATGTTTTTCTGAATAATTCAGAAAAAATAACTTGTTATTGTTAATTAAACAAGTAGGTGAAGTAGATCTAGATACCGCGGTAAGGTTTTTGTTTTGAAACTTTCACAAATATATGACGTAATGAGTGTTCCCGTACCCTAAGAGAAAAGTGGAAAACACTATATGTGATCCAAGTGAGCTATAAAGTTAAACTTTTCATTATTCAAATAGATGTTCCCATTCACCTCGATGTCATTAGGAAAAAATGGTTGGGATTTGCAGGGACATAGGGGTTACAAAGAATTAACAGACCTTTCTCCACATTTTGATGACAAGTCAACATGAGAAATTTTACATGAAAATTCCTACATAATTTCTCTCATTCAAACCACCATTTGAAAGGTTTTGTCAAATGTAGGGATGCCAAGTTCTTTTCCTAAAGACTCATTGCTTTAAGAGTTTCATTTCTTTGAAACATAGTTTCAATTGAAGCCACTGAGGTTCAACAAATTCCCTATGGTGATTATCAATCTAAGCCAATGCAAGTGAATGGTTGTGGTTATTTGTAGAAATTAATTGTAGATTCAATATTTCTCATGTAATGTTCTAAAACATAAGACTCAAATCTACTCTACTCATCTGCAGAAAGAAATTTACAATTGAGAAGCAATATCAAAATCATGCATCATGATTCAACAAACATACACGAGGATATATATAGTGGAAATAAATTGCTCAAAACCCCTTCCTATATTTATTTCATTAACTAGAAAATAGAGAAGAAATATTATGATTGTTGATGCCTAAGCAACCTCTACACAAGTATAATCTATCTCACTGCCTCACGGACTGACTATGACCAACACTTAGTCAATTTTCTTGCCTACAAAGTTCTTATTTCCTTGTGTTGTTTCCTTAGGAATTATCCCCTATTATTTAGGTAAATTCCTCATCCATCACTGCATAATCCCTATAGGCCCTTCTCTAACTACATGCACCACCTGTACAACTTGGATAATTACACAATTGATAGTACACTTCCCTTGAACCCCAATCTCAACTAGGTAACTCATATTTCATGCATGCATGAGCTAATTATGGTTTATTTATCAGTTAACTGGTTGAACATTGAAGTTCCACCCCACTGCTAGACCTCCTAATAGTTCCTCCAACAGTTGGAACTAGTTTAACACATCTTAACTCGATTTAACTAAATTAAATTATTATTGTTATCACTCTCCCTAACTTCCTAAGGCTAACAGTAGGATTGGAGAAAGGTAACCACAAACCAAACTTTAGGTCAGGTAGCTAGCCCTACCTGGACCAGAGAGGGCTCTCTCTATATCACTTTGTAGTCAAAGGGATGATTGGATATAATTCTTTAGGCTAGTTATGATGCCCAATAGATTAATTTTTTTCTTTTCTTTTTTGAGTTTTACTGGATAGGAATGACAGTTAGGAAAATAGGGCTAGGGTTTTTATCTGATTTAAAAGGTTTAGTTGCAGAGGTAAGGGTGGGGCCAGGTAGGTAAGCTAAGAAGCATGATTAATTTGTCATTGTGTATAGAGTGAAATGAGAGGGAATCATAATGAGCATTAAACTGAATTCATTCATCAGAAGAGGAAGACAATTTCCTGAAAATATTATGAAAAACAGAGCATGGAAAGCATGTTTTATGCCAATAAACTTATAATACTTAGCATAAATAAGCATATATGTGAAATATGAGTAACAAAACATTCAACATCATGAGTTTATACAGAAAAAAAAATTCTCAAAGGCATACCACAGGAGTCTCAACATTATGTCTGCAACATTGTCCTTGATTTCATTAGCAAAAGCTTGTACAATAGCTTCATTGCAAATAAAAACTATCCAACCCAAAAAAAAATAGTCTACTTATAGAAAATATAGACCATGACACCTCATCAAGTTGAAATCCCATCCAAAATGGATCATAAATGCAAAAGGTGAGCCATTTCCCAGTTTCTAAGGAGATTAGAAACCATTCTCTGAATTTTATCTATAAACTATGAGTGTTTATCCCTTACATTGATTACAAATTCCTTCATGATAGGAAGAAAAAAACAACCCAATAACTCTAATGAAAACTCATAGCCATGGATTTATGACCATTTCTAAGCTTGAAAAGTGTCTTGAGTGAATCCAATGTTGATCTGTGACAATTCTGACTGAAGATTTTAAAACAAAATTTGCAGAAGTGTAACAAAACTTTTGAGGCACTTTGAGAAGTCTAAATTAAGTTATGAAAAAACAGTCAACTATCAATATGTGTCTAGTTTCTAGAACATCTTGAATTTTTCAAAATGGACGAGAGGAAGGCCTTCAAAAATCCATTCTCCCAGAGTCGCTCAAAATCATAACATAGGGTCCAAAAAGGAGGCAGAAACATGAAAAATAGGTGGTTTTTGAGCTTTTTCTCCCAAATTGTAGCTTGACATGCCATAAGGATTATTGATCTATGATTTACTAATCAAAATACATCCATCCATGTAAATAAATCACCATTTTGATGCCTCCAAACCAAAAATTCATAAGTGTCTGTTACCCTTCTGCAATGAGAAATTTCCAGAATTCTGCCAAAAATCATATAAAATACCAAAATTGCTCCAAAACTTTCAAAATTGGTTCTTTGACACCTGTAAGAGATATGCTACACAACTAATGAAGCTTCAGCTAATAAATCCAGGTTTTCCTTCTCTTGAGCTTCATTTGGGCATCTTTAAGCCTCTTTTTCACTTGTTTCGGCCTTATCTAAGAAATGTTATCCCTGGTATGATAATGACTTTTCATGTGCCTTTGTAGCTTGTTATCATTTTTAGCCTTATTCAATATCTTCTCTAGATGTTCATTAACTCTTCATAACCATAGCTCTCTATCCTCATTTATCTCCATGGCAATGATATCATCAAATTTCAATTCTTCAAATTGATGAATTAATTGTCTTTCTCACTCCAGTGCCCTTTTGAGGCCTCTTGTTCTTGGTCTTTTTCTATGTGTTTCAGCCTCCATATCCTGAATTTGGTCAAAAACAACAATTTTCTTCCCTTTGCCTCTATTTTCCTCCATGTCTGATTTTTACTTGTTTTGTACAAGCTAATTAATTTTCAATTGAAAATTTTAATGTCAAGGAAAGTAATTCGGGATTGGGCAATGTAGCAGGCCCCTTTAAACTCTGCAATTTCTTTATCTTTCTCTTTGATGATTTTTGGGTGCAGGAATTACACTTAAGCAAACTCCTCAACACTTAATTTTCAACCTGGGGGATTCGTAAACTTAGAGATGAAGCACAGGCAATGCCAGAGATGGTATGAATCTCTCTGATATAAATCCCTACTTTCTTTGAAGGAAATATTGCAGAATTAAATCAAGATGAGAAAAAGATAACTTGAATCAACAAAATAATCTAAGACTGAAACAAGAAATAATATACTTGTGAAAAGGAGATCAAATATAAAAAGGCAATCACTCTATCTGATTATGCTTAACTGTTAAGAGTGTGTTTCTCTTCAGTAGAGGCACTTTAGTAGTCTCGTTAGATGGGCCCTTAAATTTGCTTCCTTAGAGATTTCCTTCTTGCATTAATTTGTCCTGCACTAGTGCATGATCAGAGTTTTATGTAGAAGTTATAAGTTGTGTCTTTACTGAAGGTTTTTCTACTACATGCAAGGGCTCGAACTGTTCAAGGTTCTAAGCACTCAAATCCTGTGACAAGAAACTAGTTCTTGCACCAAATCGAGGCTTCCTGCACTTAGCTTTTTAATTCTTGAAATGATTGTTTAATTGTCACAAGTGTTACTTTGCTATAAAACCAAATTGCATATATGAAAAGTAAATGTTTCTTAATTTAACAAAGTGCAGAAATAAAGAAACATAAACATCTATGCTGCCATAACCATTCGATGAAAGAAAGTTGTGGAAAGTAAATAAATACTTGCTTTAACACACCAACGTGTGCTGGTGCAGGTGTATGTTTCCTACTTCGACTAGGAGAGAAAGCCAATCAATCAAAACTGAAGAAAAGAAATGTCACACCAACGTGCACTGGTGCAGGATGATTTCTCCTGCTTGGACCAGGCGGAGAAAGCCAATCCGAAATCAGTGCAAGAAAGTAAATTGCAGGAAAATAACTTGCAAGAAAATGAATTGCAGTAAAATAAATTCTATTTACTCTACGCAACGGATCCATTTCACATAGACAATAATTTATGCGCTAAAGCTAAATCACACTTCGACAATAAAACATGAATTACAAAAAGAAGGGAATGGGGAAAACGTGCTGGGTTGGTTGGGCCCTAACCAACTAGCGTGTTTCCCTCTTAAGAAAAAACGCTACTCAGCACCTAATTTAATCAATCATCCAAACCATAAAACACGACTCATAAAGCCGAGGCGAAATTCTTTTTTATTAGATTATTGAGGAAAATACATGTGTGAATACACGTTCAGCCTAGATTTGGGCGACAACAAAATAACCTGCTATCGCCTCTTTGTTCTTCTCTATTCTCCAAAAAAATTCGCTCCCTATTCCTATTTACAAATTACATTATATATATCTCTTGGTCAAAGGCCAAAATAGATCGTTCAACCGCTTTATAACAAAATGCAGAATTTAGATTGTTCAGTCTTGGAAATAAAACGGTTCTGCAAAACTGGCCTTCAGCTTCCTCACTTCACGGATCTAATCTCTGGCTGCCTTCGGATTATGTGTTGTCATGGCAGAAACTGCTTGAGTCAATGCGGTGATAGAGGAGGTCGGATCCGCCTTGAATATCTGTTGTGTTGTTCACGGTACAGGATCCGATCCTGCACTTGGATCAGCAATCACGATAAGCATTCTAACCACCAAAAAACATTGGAGATATCGATAAGTTACAAAGGATAATTTAAAAGTAATAAATCATATAATAAATATTAAATAAATGCTAAATCGAATTAAAATATGAAGAATAAAGGTTTGTGCAAAATATGTCGCCATGCTTGGACTGGTGCAGGATGAGGGTGCATAAAGGAGGTGAAACAGGGGTAAATGGTTATGGTTTAGGAAGGGAAAATGAGTAAAAAGAGAGAAATTTAGGGGGCTAACATCTTCCCATCCCTAAGCTATTGTGTGTCCTCACACAACTCTTTACCCCTACAAAAAACTTCAAAATTTTGAGCGTTCCCACTCACTCCTACTCCGGCATACTGTCATCAGTCTGCAGTGTTTCAGACTTCATCTTTTTGTTGCTCTTCAATTTCTTCGTCACCTTTTTAAGCTGTCTAAAACACTGTGAAGCACGGTACTTCCATACCCTGACTTCTCCTTTATTCTTTTGGATCTCCGCCATGAACTCTTCCTTATTCTGTTCTTTTTCTTCCTGTGTTTTTCCTACAAGCTGCTCTAAATTCTGTACTTGAAGCTCGAGCTCAAGTATCCAAGTAGCAGAATCTACCGAATATTCTTCCTTCTCTATATCAACAGGGGCTATATTTTCTTTAGGGACCTCAGTATCCCTTGGAGTTTCAATAAACACTTCTTCTTTTTCTGGTTCTTTTTCTTCTTCTAACTCTTCCGGCTCTTCTTCTTCTTCCTGCTCTTCCGGCTCTTCTTTGTCCTCTAGCTCTTCCGGTTATTCTTCTTATACTTCCACTTCTTCTGGCTCTTCTTCGTCCTCTAGCTCTTCTGGTTCTTCTTCTTCTCCTTCTACTTCTTCCTGTTCTTCTTCGTCTTCTAAATCTACCAGCTCTTCTTCTTCCTATGCTGGTTCTTCCTTTTCCTGTGCCAACTCTTCCGGTTCCTGTGCCGTCTCTTCTGGTTCTGGTCTGTCTTGCACTGGTGTAGGAGGGGACTCAATGTCTTGTGGAGACTGTGGTTCTACACCCGCATCGGGCTCATTATCCTTTTTCCGGCTCTGTTTAAGGAAATTGTCTAGCGGTATATCATCTTTGACTTCTACAGCTTTTGCTGCGTCCGCAAGGACTGACAGCAAATCGTCTTCCTCAAGGGTCTATTCATGTAATGGTGGAGATTCTTCGACATGTGTATCCGCTGCCTTCTGTTTCTTTGGAGATGGAACCATTTTTTCTGGTGATTTCCCGGTTCGTTTCCTTCTTGCACTGGTGCAAGAACGACTTTTCTTCGCACTCTTACTCGGTCCTTTTCTCATACTGGTGGGTTTCTCTATTTCCTTTAGATGTTCCAATAACGTCTACGAGGTCATGCTTTTAGTCTTCAACTATTTCTAGACCAAGATCTTGATTATGCCGTGATGATACAATTTCTTATCAATCTGGTCGGCCCATGCTCCTTGTACACCCTTGGCCATCTTCTCTAAACTCATAAGAAAAAATTAGGTGAAATCCATCCTCCATCGGACGTGCCACCCGAGTTCAAAATGTTGCAGCATCCTGAAATGATACACAAATGTGAGGGAGTACCTCCCCTCATAAGTCACGAATTTCTGAAGAATAAAAAGGAGGTCCCGCCATTGCCCCAGCAAGGTGCTGCGCAGAACTCCTTTCTTCTAATTTACGTTCATGTCTTTATCAACAACAAAGCGCTACCAGTGCTTCCTCTCGAGCTTCTGATTTTTAAAGTACTGCACACCAGTGTTCTGTAATCCCGTTGCTGCTGCTATCGATTTCTCCATGACTTTAAATCTCAGGGGCCCAATCTTTACACAGTCATTCTTAAAAATCTATGCGAACTATAGGGCCACCTCCCTGTTGTGCCCATTAAATTTCTACAGGAACATAAGAAAGCCTGAGTCTCGCAATAGTGCAATACTATTGCGAAACTCGGCAGTCTGATCTACCTCGCTGAGGGATGACGGTTCACAACAAACAGGCGGCATTGTTGCTAAAAATCATGAATAGTCCAACGAAAGCTGCATGCAACATCGAAAAATTGAGCTTTTTATAAATAGGGATCCAACTGCCTCTCGTCTTTTCTGTCTCATCACTAATTCCTTCCACCAAAATAGTCGTAGCTGTGCGGCATTCTTTGAATCGTGCCGAATTGGTACTGGTGGCAGTGGTTCTAACGGCTAGGTAAGGGAATGACATGAGTGAAAGGACATTAAGGTTATGGCGGAATAAGGAGTAATTATGCCTAAGCAACGGTTAAATATTCGCACATTCCTTCATAATTCAAAAAATCTCTAACATTCATTAAAAATAATTATGACTCTTAACTCTTAAAAAAAAAATTACTTTGAAAATATTTCTCCTGGTTGATATGATAGCATAGGTACTTATTACTAAATGAAATAATTCCTTATAACTTCTATGATGACCACTTTTCCTATGGCGTACACTTCTAAAAAGAGGAAATATTATGCTTCGGATGAGGTGCATGCTTGCACTGTTATGCTTACACTGCTTAACTAAGTTGTTCTGTTGATATCTGTTTATATTGTTATATAGGACAACATGCTTTCACTGGTGCAAGCATAATAAAAACAGATAATTTAAATAAAATATAGGCTGAACTTCTAACGGTTTTCTCAACTCTGTAATTTTGCTTCGCCCTTTCTTGATGCTTCAGAGCATATCCTTTTGCTCTGTGTATAAGATTCTGCAATAAATTCACGGGGGAACAAAGAAGTGGGAAAGGGAATTTTTAGAATGGGAAGGAATTTCATTACAGGGATTCCAGGAATAGTACCATAGAGGGAATAAACAGAAGTGGGATAGGAAAAAAAAGTTCAGGGGTAAGTGGGAATTTTTTCGAAGCGGATAGGGTAAATTCAGAAGAATATGGGAAGGTAAATTATACCGGGATTTCAAGAAGAAAACTGAGGTATCATTACGAAATGGGATGTGAAGAAAGGCAGAAAATTTTCTGGAAGATCTGTCTGCACTGGTGCAAGAAAAAAATAACTACAACGACAATTAAGCGTTACTTGAAAATAAAAATATCCATGCTAATTAGCCCAATTGTATAAAGGTTGGCTCTGCTAAACCTGCTTTTACTTCGGTGGTTACTAGCATATCTAAAGATCAAGCAACATTCTCTTTTATTAGAAATTTTTGATCTTCTTGCCAGCAAGTTGGTTTTCAGGTTGACCCCTCTGCAATCATGTCAGCGAGCTGATTTTCACAATTACAAGAAATTAATTTTTCCTTTCTTTTTTTATTTTTTATTTTATTTTTTCTTTGAGAAGAAGAAGAGTTCATGGTTTCAAAAGGTTGGTTTTACTATTTACCACTACCGTCCCAAATTGTTGTTGGACTTGCTGTGTAAAATCTTTCTTGGCAAGCAGCTGAAAATACTTCTTTAATCTATGCCCATTTACCAAGAATACTGAATCTTTTCCATCAATAGTTTTGACTTCTACTACTCCATTCTCGAATACTCGGATCACTTCATAAGGTCCCATCCAACGTGTATGGAATTTTCCTTTAAAAATTTTAAATCTAGAATCATAGAGGAGTACCCAATCACCTGGTTGGAACTGCTTTTTCTGAATAATCTTGTCATGCCACCTTTTCCGTTGCTACTGAATTAGGATGTTTTATTGAACAGCATCTCTAAGAAATTCATCTAACTCATTTAATTGAATAAGGTGTTGTTGTTGTGCCTTGGAGAGATATAATCCTAACTGAACTTCAATTCTGAGGTTTTGATCTGGAACTCAATCAGTAACAGAACCTGTTTGCCATATACCAGCTCATATGGTGTATGTCTCGTGCTATTTCTCCAAGTGGTTATGTATGCCCACAAAGATTTTGGTAATCTTTCAACCCAGTCTTTCTGATGCATATTGACTGTCTTTGTAAGAATGGACTCGATCACTTTGTTTGTAGATTCCACCTGGCCATTTTCTTGTGGGTTATACAGCGTGGATTTCCTTTGTTAGATCTTGTATTGTTCCATCACACCCTGTACCAGATTAGAAATAAACTGCGGACCATTGTCAGAAACAATTTCTCTAGGCACACCAAATCTAGAAAAGATTTCAGAAAAAATAAAATCAACAACTTTTTTTTCTGTAGCAAAATAAATAGCTTTAGCTTCTACCCATTTTGTAACAAAATCTATACAAACCAAAATATGTTTTTTACTTAAAGATGTTGGATTTATTAGCCCTTTAAAATCAATAGCCCATTTTTCAAAAGGCTCAATCATAACTTGGGGGCATAAAGGCATTTCATTGGTTTGATTAGGCTGGCCCATTCGTTGACAATTATCACATCACCTAACATACTACTTGGCATCCTTAAACAAGGAAGACCAAAAGTAACCAGCATGTAATACTTTATATGCAGTCCGCTTATCAACGAAGTGGCCTCCACATGGTTCATCATGAGCATATTTCAATATGTCAAACACTTCCACCTCTCTTACACATCTACGGATAATCATATATGGACCAGTGTAAAATAGGTCACCTTGAATCCAGGAATATGCAACACTTTTTTGAATAATATTCTGCTTCTCACGAGCGGATAAGTGAGGTGGTGTTTTTCCAGTAACCAAATAATTAGCAATGTCAACAAACCATGGAGAACCTGCAGACATAGAAAAAAGATGTTCATCTAGAAAATCATCATTAACAGGAGTTACTTCACCAAGATTATCTAATCTAGAAAGAAAATCTGCTACAACATTAGATTTCCCTGGTCTATCAACAATAGTAACATTAAACTCATGTAACAATAGTAACCACCTAGTCACTCTACCGCTTGTCAATGGTTTTTTCATCAAATATTTAATCGCGGAATGATCAGTATGTACAAATACTTCATATCTTGTAATATAGTGTCTGAACTTATTAATTGCAAAAAACACAGCTAAAAACTCCTTCTCTATAACTGTATAATTCAATTCAGTGGAAGACAAATTTTTACTAATATAATAAATAGCATAGGATTGCTTATCTTCCTCTTGTCCTAAAGTTGTGCCAATAGCCAAACCTGAAGCATCAGAGGAAATGTGAAAAGGCGGGGACCAGTTTGGACCTCGCAAAACTGATGCATGTACCAACTTTTCCTTCAATATTTCAAAAGACTTTTGGCAAGCCGTGGACCAAGAAAATTCACTATCCTTAGCTAGAAGTCGGAAAAGAGGAGCAGCTATCTTTGAAAAAATTTCAATGAATCTTCTATAGTAACCAGCATGTCCTAAAAAACCTCTTACTTCCCTTTGAGTTTTGGGTGCGGGAAGATGCAAAATGATTTCAATCTTTGCTGGATCAACCTGGATACCTTTGTCAGAAATCAAATGGCCAAGAACCACTTCTGCTTTGTGCATTAATCTACATTTCTTATCACTCAAAGCGAGATGGGCTTCCTGACAACGAAGAAGTACTTTCTCCAAATTTTTAAGAGCTTCCTGAAAAGAATCACCAAACACAGAAAAGAGATCCATGTAAATTTCTACAAATTCTAGATCAGCAAATATAGCTAGGACTGCCCTTTGAAAGGTAGTCGAGGCATTATATAAACCAAAGGGAATCACTTTGTAGGCAAATGTCCCCCACGGACATGTAAAAGTAGTTTTATCCTGATCTTCGGGTGCAATCTGTATCTGGTTATAACCACTGAAGCCATCGAAAAAGGAGAAATATTTCTTTCCTGCAAGGGTATCAAGCACATGATCAATGAAAGGGAGAGGGAAGTAATCTTTAAGAGTGGCTTTATTCAATTCTTGATAATCAATACAAATATGCCATAGGATAAATAAAACCAGCATCTAAGAGTTTTTGTACTTCTTCCTTCACAATGTCTCTTAGAGTTGGATTCATTCGCCTTTGAGGTTGTCAGACAGGTCTGGTTCTTTCCTGAATATAGATGTGATGTGTATAAGTTTTAGGAGGGATAAAATTCATATCTTCATAACCCCAAGCAAATGAACTAAGATGGTTTTGCAACAAATTCACAAGTTGTTATTGCTGAGATGAGTCCAAATCTGAACTAATATGCAAGGATTTACCAGGGCTAATCTCAACAAGAGTGGTATCAGGCTCAGGAGTACTTAAGGGAGTGGTCAAATGCAATGGCACAGAAGAATGAGAATCATGATTTTCTTGAAAATCTAGGCTGAAAATTTGGCTCAAAGGCTCATAATTAGGCATAATGTCTAGATTATTCAGGAAATATTGAATCTCATCTTCTTGTGAAGACCCAGTATAATGATGAATAAGGGAAATAGACTGAGTCTCCTCATCACTTCTTTGGTCCAACCATAAGGTATCTCGAAGGTCCTGAATGGATCTGGCAGGGGGGTATAAGGTAACTTTCTTCCTAGAATCTCCATGTGAGATATACATGTCACAAAATGACATCCAATATATGCATCAGCCATAGCAAGCCATGGTCGACCCAAGATCAAGGGATGTCCTCCTACTAGGTTCTTTGGCTCAAGCATAATGAAATCATCAGGATATTCCCAAGAATCTAATGATATGATCACATCGTCCAATACTCCTTCTCGCTTAATTTTATATCTATCTACTAATTCAAGCACAGTGGGAGTAGGGCGAAGATGAGATAACCAATTTTGATCCATGGTTTGCTTAGTCATGACATTAATGGTTGCCCCTAGGTCTATAAGAACATTAGAGACAAGGACATTACCAATATGAACTGTGACAATAGGGTTTCTGGGATCAGTATATTTTTCCATAGACACACATCTCGTCATCAACTCTGCTACCCTACCAACAAATTGAATGGTTTGGGGTTCCAATCTCTTCCTCCCGTGTTTCTTGAGATAGAGTTCCTTAATAATCTTGGTACAAATGGGGATCTCTTTGATGGCTTGAAGCAAAGGTATATTAATAAAAATATTTTGAAGCTCAGATGCCAAACTAGTCTCAGAAATAGGCTCACCCCTTTCCATTACTAGCCTCTCTGGGAAGGGAGGCTGGTTGGAAGAGGATAGAAAGGATTCAAAGGGTAAGGGCTGCTTAGTGACAACTTTCGGAGAATGGTTAAAAGTTTCCTCTTCTCCTTTCTCTTCAACGATCACCATAGGTTGCTTCTGATTTTCTTATGTTACAGTCCTTCCCGATCTTAATTGAATATCATGAACCCCAACTGGAATAGACTGGTATTCGAATGGTAAAGGTGGATTTTTTATATGGATCATTTGCACTGCTTTATTATTATTAGGATTGGGCATAGGTTGAGCAGGCAATTTAGGAGGTCGAAAAGGTGGAGGTTAAGGCAATGGTGGAGTGGACTGACTCAAAAGTTGAGGCATTGAATAAGGTGCATGCGTAGATGGGTATGATTTCATAGGTGGCTGGTAGGAATATGGAAAATGAGTCAGCCCTTTCCAACCTTGTTGCCATGGTTGTAAAGGTTTCCCATGCTGATATTGATTCCCATACTGCCACTGCTGATGAGAGTTAGGATAAGAATATGCATGCGAATTATAACCAAAATAGTGTGGAGGAAATTTAGAAGCCGTACCTGTACCTACCTGAGGGAAATTCCTTCTTGCTCCCATAGCATTTAAGTATTCAGCTTCAGGTTGTCCCCCTGTAAATACAGCTTTAAGTCCTGGTATAGAAGAACATTTTTCTGTGATATGGTCTTCTGCACAAATAGCACACTTATTAGTTTCTTTCAAATTAAGAGGTGTTAGGTCCCTATATTACTAGTATATTCCCTTATTATTCTTATTGTAACCCCCTTATTGTTATTATTGTACCCTTGTAACCCCCATTTTGTTATTATTGTGCCCTTAAATTATTATTGTTAGGTTGGCTAGGATTACATTATGGCCTCATGGACTCCTATATATAGAAAGGAGGTTTTGTAAATTGTATCATCCAAGAATTGTTCATTCATGTAATGTATTGGAGGTTTCCCCCTCGAAGTGGCTTATTTCTAAGGCGTTGATATCTCTTTTCTTCTATTTTTGGAGCTGGTTACACAACATTTGGTATCAGAGCTTTGGATTCTAGGGGTTTCGCTGCTCTAAATAGGTCATCGTGGAATTTTCGCTATAACTTTGTTTCTACGAAGTTTCAGAATCTGAAATTTTTAGGCTGCGAAGCTGAAATCCTGAGGAAACTCGTCAAAAAATTTCAGAGCTTGGTTCGCAATATTTTCGAAGATATGATCTGTGGAAGGTAGTGCTTTTTCAGGCTCCTGAATTTCATCTCAAAGAGGTGATCGCGGGAAAATATTCATAACTCTCTCTTTGATCATCGGAATCAAGTGCCGTAAAAAGTGGTCGTAAGTACACGGACTGTAGTTTCCTGGCTATAAATTTTAGAGCTGAAGGATGAAACAGTGACACTTGGCAAGTCGTACAAGTTCACTCTACTGAACCAATCCATAATTAGGTCATTGTGGGAGATTGGACACAATTTTGTCTTGGAGAATCCAAATCAAGTCAGACCTATGGCATTCGAAAGAGAATTTATAGGGCTAGGTTGGTGTTGAAATTAAAATATTGACGTGCTGCAATCACGGAGATAATCCAATTTCAATATCGATCTCCTCAAAAGCAAGAAAAAGGTGTTTTTTTTTTTTTCCGAATTGCATAAGTCTTGTTTGAAGAATAAATTTGAATTGATTCCAAGGGCATATTGTAGAATAAATATCAGTATTGGGTTCTAAAATATGCCCCGTAAAAATAATTCAACACCCATTAAGCCTTCATAAGGCTCTACGATGACTCATGAAGATGAATAATTTCAATATGATCTATCAAAATTACAAGAGCAAGTGCACCAAATTTCGCTCTCGCAAAGAGCAACAAAAAATGAAATGGAAGTTTTGAAGAAAGGCGTGGAAGCAAAGATGGACGGTTTGAAGAAAGGTGTGGAAGCTAAGATGGATGGCATGGAAGATGGCATGGAAGCTAAGATGGATGACATGAAAGACAACATGGAAAACATGAAGAATGATCTAAAATCAGACATGGAAGTTTTGACAAAGTTGATACGAGAAATGTTTGCTAATGGTGAAAAGATAGTAGAAGAACCTCATGATGAGAACAAAATAAATGTTAATCGTGATTTCATAAACTCTAATGTTGGCGGGAAGAACCACCATATTCCAAAAATGGATATGAGGAAGTTTGATGGAAAGGATCCTGTAACATGGATACTAAAGATGGAGCAATATTTTGATCTCCATAATGTGCAAAACACACAAAAGGTACGCATTGCAACTTTACATTTAGAACAAAATACATTTGTATGGTATCGATGGCTTTGCTCTGGTAAAAAAATTGTCACTTGGTCAATTTTTACGGAGGAAATGATAGCACATTATGAGGATACAAAGAGCAACACCTTCTTTAGCCAGTTGATAAATCTCAAACAAAAGGGTTTAGTGGGGCAGCACATTGAGGACTTCCAAAAATTGAATATAAGGGTAACTGATATTCCAGAGGAACACAGGATTGATCTCTTCATAGGCACTCTAAAGGATAACATCCAACACGAAGTTCGTGTTTTGGAACCTGATTCATTGGAGAAGGCATTCAGGTTGGCAAGAAAAGTTGAATGTAAAATTATGGCGACAAGGAAGCCTACCACTCAATTCTATAAAGAAGGAAGTGTTGCTACGCCTAGATTTCCACAACCTACAAGGTTGACACCACAACAATTGGAAGAAAAAAGAGCAAAAGGGCTTTGCTACGGTTGTGATAGCAAATACACTAAAGGTCATAAGTGTGCCGAGAAGAAATTATTTTACATAGATTGTGAAGAAGAAGAAGAAAATGAACAAGAAGAGGATATACACCAGGAACCACCCCTAGAAGAGGAAGAAATGAATCCGACCATATCGTGTAATGCACTGGCAGGAATTACCACTTCTCAAACTCTCAAGATAGAAGGACATATAAAGAAGAAAAGGGTAATAGTGTTGATTGATTCAGGTAGCGCCCATAATTTTATTCATTATAAGGTAGCCAAGGAATTAAATTGTTTCCTATACCCAGCACCAGAATGTCAAGTGATGGTTGCAAATGGAGGAACTATAAATTGCTCTGGAAAATGCCATAATATCAAGCTAATCATGGGGGAATATGTATTGACTAGTCCAATGCTTTCCATTCCTATGGGAGGTGCTGATGTTGTACTAGGAGTACAATGGTTACAATCTTTGGGGACGATAGCTTTTAATTTTCAAGAACTTTTCTTGAATTTTTTTTCAGAAGGAAAGGAAGTCGAATTACGGGGTATTGAAGGGAAGCCGGGAAGGATAATAAGCTCTAATGTTATGAAAAAGCTTCTAAAGAAAGAACAACGAGGCGTAATTGCACAATTATGCTCACTAGAAGTTCCGACATCAAAATCATCTATTTCTGCAGATCTCCAACAAGTCTTGGAAAATCATTCCAAGGTGTTTGAAACTCCCAAAGGACTCCCACCTGTTCGTGATCATGATCATGCTATTCATTTGATTCTAGGAAGTGTTCCTCCAAACATCAGGCCTTATAGATATCCTTACTTCCAAAAGAGCGAAATTGAACGTATGATTGCAGAAATGTTAGAGGCGGGTATAATTAAACCTAGTCAAAGTTCTTTCTCTGCTCCCGTAGTATTGGTACACAAGAAGGATGGATCATGGTGAATGTGTCCAGATTATAGGGAGCTCAATAAGCTCACCATTAAAGATAAATTTCCCATTCCTGTGATTGATGAATTATTGGATGAATTACATGGAGAAATTTATTTTACCAAGTTAGATCTTCATTCGGGATATCATCAAATTAGAATGAAGACTGAAGATATTCCAAAAACAGCATTTCGAACTCATGAGGGTCATTATGAATTTTTGGTCATGCCTTTTGGCCTTACCAATGCACCTTCTACATTTCAAGGGTTGATGAATTCCATTTTCAAACCCTTCCTTAGAAAATTTGTGCTAGTATTTTTGATGATATACTAATCTACAGCAGGTCTTGGAAGGATCATGTTCAACATGTTGACAAGGTGCTCAAACTATTGCAGGAGAAACAATTATATGCAAAAACATCCAAATGTTTCTTTAGAGTACAAGAGGTGGAATATCTGGGTCATATTGTATCTCACGAGGGTGTTAAGGTAGACCCTAACAAAATTAAAGCCATTAAGGAATGGAAAGTCCCCATAACCATAAAGCAGTTGCGAGGATTTCTCAGGTTAACAGGGTATTATTGCAAGTTTGTTAAGAGTTATGGGAGAATAGAAGCACCTCTAACAACATTATTGAAGAAAGATGCATTTTCATGGACTCTTGAAGCAAATAAGGCATTTGAACATCTTAAAGAGGTAATGTGCCTAGCACCGGTCTTAGCTATGCCAGACTTCACAAAACCTTTATTATGGAATGTTATGCCTCAGGAAATGGAATTGGTGTTGTTTTAATGCAAGAAGGAAGACCCATTTATTTTGAAAGTCGTCCAATTAAAGGAAAGTATTTACAGAAACCTATTTATGAGAAGGAACTGTTAGCAATACTACATTCACTAAAGAAATGGCGAACTTACCTAATGGGAAGACACTTCAAGGTAAAAACTGATCATGATAGTCTTAAACACTTTTTGGAACAAAGACTATCTTCAGAAGAGCAGCAAAAATGGGTCACAAAGATGTTGGGTTATGACTTTGAAATAATCTACAAAAAAGGAAAGCTTAATGTTGTTGCGGATGCACTCTCAAGAAAGAATGAAGAGGTGGAAGCATTGCTTTGTGCCATTTCTATTATCCAACCAGATTGGATAACCAAAGCAAGAGATGAATGGAAGAAGGACAAAGATGTATGGACACTCATTCAAAAAGTTGCAGCAAGATCCTAGTACATCTGATACATTTAGTTGGAAAAATGATTCCTTATGGTACAAAGATCGCTTATATCTTTGTAAGAATTCCCAACTAAAACAAAAGATTCTTCTGGAATTGCACACTTCTCCTTTAGGAGGACACTCAGGATTTTTAAAAACTTACCACGGGGTGAAGAAAGATTTTTTTGGGATGGCCTTAAATCTGATATTCAAAAGTTTGTGGCGGAATTTTTGGTTTTCCAGCAGAATAAAGTGGAGACAATTAAGACCCCGGGACTTCTACAACCTTTATCCATTCCAAGTCAACGTTGGGAGGAAATTTCAATGGATTTTATCACAGGTTTACCTAAGTCCGAAGGAAAGAGTGTCATCATGGTGGTAGTTGATAGACTTACCAAGTATGCACACTTTTGTGCATTATCTCATCCATTTAAAGCAAGTACGGTTGCTACTACATTTATGGACAGAATTCAAAAGCTACATGGAAGCCCAAGGGTTATTGTGAGTGACAGAGATCCCATTTTTACTGGAAATTTTTGGACAGAGTTATTTTCTTGTTTGGGTACTCAATTAGCTCATAGCTCATCTTATCATCCTCAATCCGATGGTCAAACCGAGATAGTAAATAAATGTTTGGAAGGATATTTTCGTTGTTTTGTATCTGATAAACAAACACAATGGGTCAAGTGGTTACCTCTCGCTGAATGGTGGTATAACACTTCCTTCCATACTGCAGCAAAAATGGCCCCATTTATGGCACTTTATGGATATCATCCACCATCCATCACATCATATTTAAGAGAAAATTCAAAGGTTCAAGCAGTGGAATATCACATTGAGCATCAACAAGAAGTTCTCCAACTCTTAAAGGATAACTTGAATTTGGCACAAAATCGAATGAAACAAAAGGAAAATTAGCATCGCAGCGAGAGAAGTTTTGATGTAGGAGACTGGGTATTTTTATGACTACAACCATACAAACAAATGTCCCTCAAGCAAGCTAAGAAGGATAATAAATTATCGCCAAAGTACTATGGTCCTTACAAGGTGTTGCAAAATATTGGTACTATGGCATACAAATTGGAGCTTCCTGCTTCTTCACGAGTGCATACAATTTTCCATGTTTCATTCTTAAAGAAGGTTATAGGTGAAAATATTCTAGTTCAAACAATATTTCTAGAACTCGATGAGGAAGGAAAAATCATATTGGAACCTGAAGCAGTCACAAAAACAAGAACTCGATATCTATGGAATAGATCAATTTTAGAGTATCTCATCAAGTGGAAGAACTTACCCACTGAAGATTCTACATGGGAGGATGAGAATTTTATACAAAAGCAACCAGAGCTACTCAAGCATTGAGGACAACACTTTTTTGAAGGAGAGGGGCATGTTAGGTCCCTATATTACTTGTATAGTCCCTTATTGTTGTTAGTGTAAACCCCTTATTGTTATTATTGTATCCCTGTAACCCCCATATTGTTATTATTGTGCCCCTAAATTATTATTGTTAGGTCGACTAGGATTAAATTGTGGCCCCACTAGGATTACATTGTGGCCCCGTGGACTCCTATATATAGAAAGGAGGTTTTTTAATTTGAATCATCCAAGAATTGTTCATTCATGTAATGTATTGGAGGTTTCCCCCTCAAAGTGGCTTATTTCTAAGGCGTTGATATCTCTTTTCTTTTATTTTTGGAGCTGGTGTCCCAACACAACAAATTTGTAATAAGTCCTCAGTAGTATCATTCCATTTCATTCACAAAAAAATTACAGATCGTATGAGTCAAAAAATATAAAACCACCAACCAACCCTTTTTACATAGCATTTTATCACATATATACAAAATAATAAACTCTCATCTCCACAAGAGTAAACCTATTCCCAAAAGTTATTACGATCTCATGTAAGAGATGAGGCTTATCCTAAAAATTTAATACAAAGTGCTATGAGATAATGAAAATAATAACATCAAGGCTAACAATTTGAAGTGGTTTGTATGATGTGGCAGTTTATGGGAAGACTCATCTTCTATTCTGGTGCAACCAACTCCACAAAAAGTGTAAACAATAGTGAAAATGGCATGTGGTTGTTCCTTGAATGCTGCCTAGTGCCTGGTAGAAACGTGTTGGTGTTGAGAGTAGTGGTAGAAAACTGTTTCAGAGAAACTCTACCACTGTTTCATTGTTCCTCTCCATTTTTGGTGGAAAACCCTTTATAATGGAGGAAAACCTGAAACTTTTTGGATAGAATGGAAGAGGTTCATTTTACGATAAATTACAAAGAAACCCTTTGAAAAATTTTTAATTGATAGGGGACAAATGGAGTAGAATGACTAATAAGCAGGGGGAGAAAACCTTTTATACATATATCGCAATCACAAATCAGGATCGAACTGTTTAAAATTAAGACACAAATGGGAAAAACTGCAATTTTGCAATGGGGTGATGACATGGCAAAGAAGTGGGACCGATCATAGATCACGCATCGGAATTTTATTATGAAATGCAGGATTTAAATGTTAAAACTGGCAAAGTGTAATGTCTGATGAGATGAAAGGTGGGGTCCAAAAAATATCGCAAATCTCACATCGCAAGTTTTTTTATGAGACACAAGAGTTAAATGTTAAAACTCATGAAGTGCGATGTGCTATGAGAGCATAGGTGACATGGCAAAAAAGTGAGGGCCGCTCGCAAATCGCATCTCACGACGTTTAGCTGGGAGAAATGGGGGTTAAATTTTATGTTCTGCAAAGTGCGAAGGGTGGGGAGGTAAATGTTAAAAGTTGTGGTGAGAGATATGTGATGGGCGGGAGTGACGTGGAAGTCAGAGGTGGGACCACCCACTATCACAAATTGCAAGATTTATGTGTGAGCGGTGGAGGGTAAATGGTAAGATTTGTGAAGTGCAATATGCGATGGAACCTATGGCTGACACGTGGCTCTTCTCCAGAATCTTCAATCCATTAACTCTCATGCATATTTATTTTCAATATCCATTCTTGACCGCTTATATCTAACTTAGATCTCACGATATAATCTTGTCCATCCATCTGACTTGCGTTCCTGTGCTATGATTTCTGTTGTCCATATTTCCACTTCAATTCTGCGCTTTGATCATGACCATCTATTTTTCCCTTTGCACCTCCTCCAAAACCCTTAAGTTATTTTAAGGAAAATAAGTCATTTCTCTACTTTCTCTAATTTGAAAGTAAAGGGCGTGGGCTCCAGCTATCACCACGTAATGTCCTTTATTGAAACCTAAAAAAACTTGTGAGGGTACTTAAGTGGTTTTTAGAATTTGAAGAGAGTGTTCCTGCAGTTAATGTCAAACTTCGATTTGCAGGTGAGCGGATTTAACGAGACTGCTTGCGGGGCACTCCTTGGTATAAATCTCTTGCAATTTGTGCTCCCGGGTTGCCATTGGATATGGGCACAATGAATATGAGCCTTTACTGTACTCGAACTTGTAAGAATGATAATATTGTTTAATTTTAACTTCAAGACATCATAGCATTAAACGGTATTTTGTAGCGCTAGTCTCTTCTGAGATTGAGAATAAGCCCGACTCAACCCTGATCTATGTGCAATTTTCTGAACGTGTCCATTGGTCTAACTCTTGAACTGTTCTTTTGACTGCGGGGAATCCTTCCGGCCCATGCTTGAATAGCTTGGCCTTCCCCTTAAACATTCACGCCTCTACCCTATGATTTCCTTATAGGTACCAATTCTGCATGCTATGTGCAGTCACAGGCCAACAACGCCTATTCACTTAAAAGTACCTTGATTTTGGGACTCTTTTTCACCTTTTTTGGAAATGACTCAAACTTTGGACATGGGCTAGGAAATTTAAAAATAAATAAAAACAAGGACACAATGGCGATTACTCCATTAACATTTTTAATGCTAAAAATGGCTCCTATTAGGGATGAATTCCTCCCTGTGAGGCTTCAAGGACTATAGACTCAGTGCCTGAAAAACTCTTTAAACTCAAAAGACTTCTTGAGAATAAAGGCTAGGATTTACCATTGACATATTGGACTCAAGATTGACCATATATACAGACATAAGTACCATTAGGCATGGAGCTTATTAACACATCACACCAGATATTTACAATGGAATGACTCAAATGACTTACTAAACAAAGAACTTCTTTAGAAAATGACCATTGATTGGGCCTTTGGTCAACTAATAATCATCTAGATGTTTGAGCAGAAAAGTATTATTCTCCAAAAATTCAGCAATTCTAAATTGCCCAAACCACAAATTGTCAAACTTACCATGCTTTCCATGTTCTTCTCTCCTAGCATCCCAACGCAGCACCAAATCATTCTCCTGAAACAACCGTTGATTTGCTCTTATATAAAATTGATTTGACTTTAGCTTGATACTTCTGAACTTTTTCAAGCAATGATTCTCTGATTTGGAGTGCCTCTATCAACTGTATCATTCTCCTTTGGACTGGATTTTCATTATCAACTTCATCTTGCAAAAAATTCATCATAGGAAGAGCTAATTACAAAGGCATTACAACATCAGTACCATATACAAGCTGAAATGGAGACATTCCAATTGATTTTTTACCACTTACTCTATCTACACATAGAGCATGTATCAACTGAGTGTCCCAATTCCTCTTATTTTCAGGCCGCATTTTCTTAATAATCCTCACCAAACTTTTATTGGATGACTAAGCCAATTCATTACCTTAAGGGTAATAAGGCATGAAATGATTCAATTCAATTCCATATTGTTGACAAAAGTTGTACATATTAGCAGACTTAAAGGCCATTTCATTATCAGTTACTAATTTCTGTGGACAACCAAATCTTGACATAATATTTTCCAAGAAACATTGATAATTACCATATCAGTAGCATTCTTGGTTGGTACAGCTTCAATCCATTTAGTGAAATAGTTTGTAACTATAAGAATCCATCTATTTTGTCCTTATGAAGGTGGATGAATTTCACCAATGATGTCTAGACCCCACTGCTGGAAAGGAACATCTACTGAAATAGGAATGAGAGGTAATGGTAGCAATTTCTGTTTCCCAACAAATTTTTGACATTCAACACAACTCCTGAATTTTTCAAAGACATCAGAGAAAAGAGTTGGCCAATAATAGCCAGCTCTTAATATTTTTTTTGCAATGGCTCTCCAATACAAATTCCCTCCACACACTCCTGCATGTATCTCTGTCATAATATATTGGGATTTTTCTTCATCTACACATCTTAATAAGAGTCCAACAGGATCCTTCCAGTAAAGATGGTCTTCCAAAATGCAATACTTCACAGCTCTCAATTTAAAAGATCTTCTTTTAGACTTCTCCATTTCAGGTGGACAATTGAAATTTGACAAAAATTAAACTATATCCTTGTACCAATATGAATTATATATTTTAGGATAACTAGTAATACCTTCTCCATATTCTCCTTTAGCTGCATATACATTCAGATTTAGAGCTCTGGAATTAGATTCAACCATCAAGCGAGCCAGGCCCTGACCTTTTATCAATTTAGTTGGTTTGATTTCAACATCAAATTCTGGAATTTTGGTCAGCCATCATTCCCTCCTTCCATCTTTATCTAGCTGCACCAACACATATTTAACAGTAATATTGGGTACAAAAGAAATTATTTTTTAATGTAGCACATAAACTAGAAAAGACTTCAAAGCCTTAACTAGTGCATATGCTTGTTTTTCAGTCAAGCTATACTTTAATTCAACATCCCTTAAAGCATGACTAAAAAATGAAATTGGTTGCTCCAAACCCTCCTTGTTATTCTATAATAAGACAAATGTAATTGTTTCTTCTAAAGCATACGAAAAAATTAGAAAATATTTTTCAAAGTCAAGACTAATCAAAACTGGAGCTTTAGTCAAGACATATTTAATTGTTGAAAAAGAATTATTTGCTTCATTTGGCCACTTAAATTCTCCATTTTTTTTTAGCAAGACATTTATGTGTTTGATTAGCTCTGTAAAGTTAGGAACAAAACACCTCAGAAAATTGGTTTTCCCTAAAAATGACTGCAATTCTTTTTTATTCTTTGGAAAACCAATTTTCTGAATAGCTACTACTCTCCCCGGATCAATACAGATGCCACTTTCTGTTATAATATGTCCCAATAACTTACCTTCTTGGACAACAAAAAATGACTTTTATGGGTTCAAGGAAAAACCAAACTTTCTGCATTTGTCAAAAACTTGTTTCAAATGTTTCAAGTGGTCTTCATAAGATTTTGAATAGACTATGATGTCATCCAAATAAATGACTACAAATTTGTTCTTTTCTCCCACAAAGGAAATATACATTGCCCGCTGAAAGGTTGCTCCTACATTCATCAAACCAAATGGAATTTTTTTGTACATGAATGTGCCCCAGGGTGTGGTAAATATTTTCTTTTCTTTGTCTTTTCTGTCAACTAAAATATGATTATAGCCTGAAAAGCCATCAATCATTGACAATATTTTGGATCCTACAACCTTCTTCAAGATATAATCCATATTGGGAAGTGGATAGTTATCTTTCAAGGAACACCGGTTCAAGTTGCAAAAATCGACACAAATCCTTATTTCTCCATTCATTTTCTGGACCAGAACTATATTAGCTACCCAGTTATAAAATCTCAAAGGCAGAATTATCTTTGCTTCCCATAACTTTCTGATTTTTTTCTCAATGATTGGGAGCAACATGGGATTGATGTGTCTGATATTTGTGCTACAGGATTTGCATCTGTTTTCAATGGGACCTTGTGCTCCATTATGCTCCTATCATAAGTTTTCAGCTCGCTATAAGACCATGCAAGAATATCAGCAAATTCTTTCAGCAGTTTGATATATTTAGTTCTGGTTTTAAGAGAAAGGAATTTGGACACCTTAACTAATCTTGGTTGATCTTCTGTACCAATGTTACATTCTATTATACTCTCTCCATCAAATTTTCTTTCGGGCTTGAGAAAAACATCATTATTATCAAACAACCTTTCTAAAGGAACTAAACCCTTAGGAATAAAGTTAGTTTTCAGATCTATAATGTTTTTCCCCGGCCATAGTTTTCTTAAAAGGGTTGTTATTTTTGTTTTCAACAATCTTCTGCTCATCGTCAATTTTTATGTCTACAAACTATTCTACACGCTCTAAATTTTTTTGAATCTCCCTATCATCCTCAAACACTTTCCAGTGTTTGATGTTATCATGAATTGAAGGTATGTTTTTTATTTGAACATCATAAGTTGCCTTGACATCTAGAGGAACTTTGAAATTACTAGCATCAATAGCCAGTGAGTCAGCAATTTGATTTTCTTCTCTAGTGACAAAATTTAAATTAAATGCTAAAAAGTAATGCTCAATCAAATCCCAGACTTCATTCCTATAATTATTCAATTTGGAATTTTTCACTTGGTAATTGTTTCTCACCTGCTTAATCACCAACTCTAATCACCAAAGACAATTAGTTGCTCTACTCCCAAATATTTCACTGCCTTCATACCCAACACAAGTGCTTCATACTCAGCAGCATTGTTAGTGGTAGAAAATTGCAGTTTGTATGATACGGTCACATTCTGCTAAGTAGGAGAAATGAGGACTACACAAGCTCCCGATCCTTCCCTTGATGAGGCTCCATCGAAGTACAATTTCCATATTTGTCCTCCTTCTGAATGATGTTGATTTGCACCTTGAAAGTGTTGTTTTTCACTTATTTGAGGCTAGAAATTGTTATCATCAGCAACAAGGTGTGGAATTTATGACCCCAATTCCTTTTCTTCAACATATATGGGATGATTTTATGGATTGTGTTGATCACTAATGATGTAGGCCATTTGGGTTTCCCTATATAGCCTTCTGAATTCCCCTCCAAACATTGGGATGGTAGTATATGATATGTACATCTGAAGGATACCTCCCAATTTCTTAGACCAAGATTTGGAAAGTAACATCCCAAATCTAGAAGGAATGTTGGCAACCACCATGTCCATCACTAAGCTCTTCATAGACAGCTGGGTAAGGGAAACAACCAAATCCTTAATCACTCCTAGACACTTGACTTTTTTGGAGTCAAAGGTGTAAAGGTCATGGTATTGCTTGATGATCTCTAATCCCAATTCATCCATCACTTTCTTTGGCATGAGATTGTGGGAAGCTCCAAAATCTAATAGACAATTATGCAACAATTTTTCATGTATGTTAAGTGATAGGTAGAAAGGCAATGATTTATCATCATTTTGATCTTGGACATGATAGCCTAGATAAATAGTGGGATGCTCATCCTCAAGGTTGACTGAATCAGGAGCGAGAGGAGGTTGTAGAAGACTTTTGAAAGACTCTTTATATGAAGGATTTTTCAAAATTCTAGGAGTGGGACTGGAATTTTGATTTTGTTCAATTCAGATTTGAAACTGAAATAAATTGGAACTAATTCCTTATTTTCTGCAGTAATTTTGACAATTGGGGCAGAATTTTGAGGTGGAGGAACCTCATTTACCTTGGCCTTTTGTTTAGCATCTTGTTTATCTGAATCTAATTTTTGTTGAGGCTACTCAACAGGACCTTTGGACCTCAAAGGGTGATTTCTGTTTTGAACTTCTTGATGTTTTTTATCATTTTGTGCATAAATTTGAGCATTCATATCATCAGAAAAAAAAAACAAATCCTTGATCTATCTTCATATTAATACAATGTCAAACATGTTGACTGTGAAGTCTCTCCCACAAGGTTTATTTCTTCATTTTCTTCCTTATTCCCTTGTTATTCTTCTTCAGCAAATTTATTCAAAGGAGGCTAAACATTTTGATCATCAACATTCCTCCTTGGGCGCTATAATATTTGTTGAGGCTGAAAAGGCCTCCTGAAGGGAGCTTGATTTCTATTAGCTTTGTTTTGATTGGCTCTAGCAACTGGTTTATTTTCTACCTCTAATTTTGACATCTTAGAGGAAAGTTCCTTGATCAAATTGGACATTTAATCGATCTTTTCTTCTACTGAAAGAGACTTAGAAGAAGAAGGTTTTTCTTCTTTTATCTTATTTTTATCTTTTGTTGCCTTTCCTTCCTCCATTTTTTAATTGATTAGAAGCCATGACATTAGACTGCACTCCAATTGCAACCTCTTTCATATTTGTTAGTGTTTGTGATTTTTCAGCCCTCAACCATAAGGCAAACTCAGAATCTAAAGCATTTGTAAAATTTAACATAGTTGTGGTTTCAGTGGGTTTAATTTCTTCAGTAATTTTCTGATAAATCTTATTAAACCTCTTAGTAAAATCAGCTAATGAATCATCTGCCTTCTTCTTCAGAGTTCCAAATTCTGTAATATAATATACATAGTCTTTCCTATCACCCTAGTGCTTCACAAATATCTCTTCTAATTCATCAATTCATGTTATTTAATTTGGAGCCAAACTTCTAAACTATTTTCGAGCTTCACCATTCAAGCTTTGAACGAAGAGTCTTGACCACACATCTTCATGTTTAATATTCTGATTGTCAGCATAACTATATAAATCCACTAAATTTTCCTCAATAGAAACTCCTTCTCCCTCCCCAGTGTATTTTGGAAGATATTTCAAGTAATATCCTTGGGGAAGTGGATGCAAGGGCTGAGGGGGAACAAGTGGCGCATATCTGGCAGCCACTGTCTATTTCATCCTTGTAAGGGCAGGTTGAGCTATATTTTTCTGATGTGTAGTTGATTTAGTTGTTTGAGAAATAGGAATTACAATGGGTGAATTATTATTTTGATTTATGACAATAGATAATTGGGGATCTTGAGCTGATTTTTCAGGCTTTGGAACTGAAAAGAGTGGGTTTTCAAAAATATAAACATAAGATGTCTTGACTTCTCCTTCAGAAGAATAATCATAATCTAAAGTTGTCTCTTGAGGGGATGGAGTTAATTCAACTTTATTTTTTTGAGCAAGGAAATCATATAAGTTAAAATTAAGACCTTCAGGTACAGACTCTTCAAAAGGATGAGAGGAAAATGACCCAACAGCTGGATTTGGAGAAAAAGGAAAATACTATTGCTGAGGGGTAGTAAGAGACCAGTATTCAGGATGAGTCTGAAGGAAATTTAAAATAGTATTGAATTCTTCTTCAGTCAAAATATCTCTATCAAGAAAAGGTGCAATATCCAACACTTGTTCTAATTCCCCTTCAGTCAGCACAAACTCTTTTGCTTTCTTTTCAACACTTAGAAATTCAATTTCTTCCTCTTTGACTAGAACAATACTTACCTCAGATTTACTAGGTGATGAGTAAGAAAAAATTTCATCTGAGCCTAGGTTAACAACATCCACTTTATTTTCTAGAGGAGTAGCTTCAACTTGAGATTTTTCAGCAGAATTTTTTGAAACTAAAACCTCTTTTGATTCTAAAGTAGATGAAGATACCTTTTTCTTTGGAGCATACTTTTTGTGTACCTTCTTCACTAACTGAGATGTGGCTTCAACTGATCTCTATTTTCCTTTAGCATCTTTGATCATTTTCTCTAGATCAGCAACTGGGGTCACAGTTGGAGATCTCTGATTCCTCCTTGTAGAAGGAGGTCTTGAAACCCCTCTTCCTCTTTGTGGAGTCTTCAGGTGAAAAACATTTTAGTCTTCTTCAGGTCACCAATTCTTTTTCACCATCAAGAAATGATTATTAGCAATTCATAACAATATACTCAGGAGAATACTTCGCTACAAGGACTTCATCTCCCGGAAGACGCACCAAAAGATGTTGGTGCTGGAATCAACACTTAGACTGCAGCAAGCGCCTGACCAAACACATCCTAAACTTTAAAACAATTTAATATTTTTTTTATGGGATTGGTAGGTGGTACAAACTTTGATTCACCAAAAATATATTTCAGTCAAATCCATAGTTCTACTAATGAGGGTATTGTAACTTGATGTGGTAGCAGGGTGCAAGTTTTTAGCCTATGAGGAGAGGAAACTATAAGATGAGAGAGGAAATAGTAGGTCCGTAAAACATAAATATACCACATTTGGTAGAAATTCACAAAAGTAGCATTTTGAGAATATTCCATACAGATAAATCTATTTCTAGTTTGACAATATTATCACTTAAATAAAATGAAGAATAGTTGTCATGAGTGATGCTCTTCCACTATTATAACGTATATTTTACTAGGAATGCTCACTGTGTCAGACTAATAAAAACTGATAAAACAGATAACATGCTTAAGAGACTGATAGGAAAGGAAAGTCGAATTACGGGGTATTGCGGGGAAGCTGGGAAGGATAATAAGCTCTAATTTCATGACAAAGCTCCTAAAGAAAGAAAAACTAGGCGTAATTGCACAATTATGCTCACTAGAAGTTCCAACATCAAAATTATATATTTCTACATATATCCAACAAGTCTTGGACAATCATTCCAAGGTGTTTGAAACTCCCAAAGGACTCCCACCTATTCGTGATCATGATCATGATATTCATTTGATTCCAGGAAGTGTTCCTCCAAACATCAGGCCTTATATATATCCTTACGTCCAAAAGAGCGAAATTAAATGTATGATTGCAGAAATGTTAGAGGCGGGTATAATTCAACCTAGTCAAAGTTCTTTCTATACTCATGTAGTATTGGTACACAACAAGGATGGATCATGGCGAATGTTTTCAGATTATAGGGAGCTCAATAAGCTCACAATTAAAGACAAATTTCCCATTCCTGTGATTAATGAATTATTGGATGAATTACATGGAGCAATTTATTTTACCAAGTTGGATCTTCGTTCAGGATATCATCAAATTAGAATGAAGACTGAAGATATTCCAAAAACAGCATTTCGAACTCATGAGGGTCATTATGAATTTTGGTCATGCCTTTTGGCCTTACCAATGCACCTTCTACATTTCAAGGGTTGATGAATTCCATTTTCAAACCCTTCCTTAGAAAATTTGTGCTAGTATTTTTTGATGATATACTAATCTACAACAGGTCTTGGAAGGATCATGTTGAACATGTTGACAGGGTGCTCAAACTATTGCAGGAGAAACAATTATATGCAAAAACATCCAAATGTTTCTTTGAAGTACAAGAGGTGGAATATCTGGGTCATATTGTATCTCACGAGGGTGTTAAAGTAGACCCTAACAAAATTAAATCCATTAAGGAATGGAAAGTCCCCACTACCATAAAGAAGTTGCGAGGATTTCTCGGGTTAACGAGGTATTATCGCAAGTTTGTTAAGAATTATGGGAGAATAGCAGCACCTCTAACAACATTATTGAAGAAAGATGCATTTTCATGGACTCTTGAAGCAACTAAGGCCTTTGAACATCTTAAGGAGGCAATGTGCCTAGCACCGGTCTTAGCTACGCCAGACTTCACAAAAACCTTTATTGTGGAATGTGATGCCTCAGGAAATGGAATTGGTGTTGTTTTAATGCAGGAAGGAAGACCCATTGCTTTTGAAAGTCGTCCAATCAAAGGAAAGTATTTACGAAAACCTATTTATGAGAAGGAAATGTTAGCAATACTGCATGCACTAAAGAAGTGGCGAACTTACCTAATGGGAAGACACTTCAAGGTAAAAACTGATCATGATAGTCTTAAACACTTTTTGGAACAAAGACTATCTTCAGAAGAGCAGCAAAAATGGGTCACAAAGATGTTAGGTTATGACTTTGAAATAATCTACAAAAAAGGAAAGCTTAATGTTGTTGCAGATGCACTCTCAAGAAAGAATGAAGAGGTGGAAGCATTGCTTTATGCCATTTCTATTATCCAACCAGATTGGATAACCGAAGCAAGAGATGAATGGAAGAAGGACAAAGATGTATGGACACTCATTCAAAAGTTGCAGCAAGATCCTAGTGCATATGATACATTTAGTTGGAAAAATGATTCCTTATGGTACAAAGATCGCTTATATCTTTGTAATAATTCCCAACTAAAATAAAATATTCTTCTGGAATTGCACACTTCTCCTTTAGGAGGACACTCAGGATTTTTAAAAACTTACCACAGGGTGAAGAAAGAATTTTTTTGGGATGGCCTTAAATCTGATATTCAAAAGTTTGTGGCGGAATGTTTGGTTTGCCAGCAGAATAAAGTTGAGACAATTAAGACCCCGGAACTTCTACAACCTTTATCCATTCCAAGTCAACGTTGGGAGGAGATTTCAATGGATTTTATCACAGGTTTACCTAAGTCCGAAGGAAAGAGTGTCATCATGGTGATAGTTGATAGAATTACCAAGTATGCACACTTTTGTGCATTATCTCATCCATTTAAAGCAAGTACAGTTGCTACTACATTTATGGACAGAATTCAAAAGCTACATGGAAGCCCAAGGGTTATTGTGAGCGACAGAGATCCCATTTTTACTGGCAATTTTTGGACGGAGTTATTTTCTTGTTTGGGTACTCAATTAGCTCATAGCTCATCTTATCATCCTCAATCTGATGGTCAAACTGAGATAGTAAATAAATATTTGGAAGGATATCTTCGTTGTTTTGTATCTGATAAACAAACACAATGGGTCAAGTGGTTACCTCTTGCTGAATGGTGGTATAACACTTCCTTCCATACTGCAGCAAAAATGACCCCATTTATGGCACTTTATGGATATCATCCACCATCCATCACATCATCTTTAAGGAAAAAATTGAAGGTTCAAGCAGTGGAAGATCACATCGAGCATCAGCAAGAAGTTCTCCAACTCTTAAAGGATAACCTGAATTTGGCACAAAATCGAATGAAACAACGGGCAGATCAACATCGTAGCGAGAAAAGTTTTGATGTAGGAGATTGGGTATTTTTACGGCTACAACCATACAAACAAATGTCCCTCAAGCAAGCAAAGAAGGATAATGAATTATCGCCAAAGTACTATGGTCCTTACAAGGTGTTGCAAAATATTGGTACTATGGCATACAAATTGGAGCTTCCTGCTTCTTCGCGAGTGCATCCAGTTTTCCATGTTTCATGCTTAAAGAAGGTTATAGGTGAAAATATTCCAGTTCAAACAATATTGCGAGAACTTGATGAAGAAGGAAAAATCATATTGGAACCTGAAGCGGTCACAGAAACAAGAACTCGACAGCTACAAAATCGATCAATTTCAGAGTATCTCATCAAGTGGAAGAACTTACCCACTGAAGATTCTACATGGGAGGATGAGAATTTTATACAGAAGCACCCAGAGCTACTCAAGCGTTGAGGACAACACTTTTTTGAAGGGGAGGGGCATGTTAGGTCCCTATATTACTAGTATAGTCCCTTATTATTGTTAGTGTAACCCCCTTATTGTTATTATTGTACCCTTGTAACTCCCATTTTGTTATTATTGTACCCTTAAATTATTCTTGTTAGGTCGGCTAGGATTACATTATGGCCACATGGACTCCTATATATAGAAAGGAGGTTTTTTAAATTGTATCATCCAAGAATTGTTCATTCATGTAATTTATTGGAGGTTGCCCCCTCGAAATGACTTATTTCTAAGGCGTTGATATCTCTTTTCTTCTATTTTTGGAGCTGGTTACACAACAAGAGGACACTCTTTAGGGGGATGCTTGTCTCTACATTTAGGATAGAAAATACATAATAACTCTTGTTCCTTCATGAGTTTCTGCTGGAATTTTAAGGAGTCTAACTGTTTGGTAACAGTGTTCATTATATCAATTCATGTTTTCCATTTTATTTTCTAGTCCAATAATCATAGCATCGATAGATTCAGTTTTTCTATTTTTGTTTCGAGTTCCTCTACCTGATCTATATTGATTTCTTGATAATTTCCGGCATAATTCACAAATTTGATCAAAAGTTTGCTGAGAAATATCGCCTTGTCCTAACAGATTCAAATTGTTTCTAGCATTATTAGTAATTCCTCTTAAGAACAAGGTTCTAATAGTGTTGAGATCAAGCTTAAGTTTTGACCTTTGTAAAATATACAGAAATCTTTCCAAATAGTATTCAAGCATTTCTTCATCATCTTGTATGATTGTAAAAATTTCATCATGCATGTCTCGAGTTTTGCAATATTCTTGATATTTAGACAAAAATACTCTCTTCATATGATTTCAAGAAGTTATGATGTTTCCTCCAAACCCCATAAACTAGCGAAGAGCTGAGTCCTTAAGGGTAACAGGAAATAATTTAACTTCTGAGCCTCAGTTGCATAATCATAACTTCTACACAGAATATCAAACTCAAAGAGAAAAGATTCAGGATCTTCATGAACTTTACCATGGAAATGAGGGAGAGCTGATGGTGGAATATTCTTCATCTATGATATAGTATCAGGATCCACAATTGGAAACACAAAAGTGGATTTTCCTTCATTTACCTGGTTGTCACCAGTCCCTTCCAAATGATCTTCTTGGTCCACCATTATTTCCTTCTTACTTGTATTACTCTCCAAAGGTTGATCCACACCTGAGCTGTTATTACCAGAATCCAGGTGGATTGTTCCTGCGTGATGGGTTTGAATTGGATTGGGCTTCCTGCTTGCAGAAGGAGACCCAATATGAGAAAAATTCTTTTGTCCCTTAGTGGGCTTCAAACCCTTACCTTTCCTAGGCATTCATTTCAAAAAGAAAAAAGAAAGGAAAATAACAAACAACTTCTAAAAATGTTGTCATAAATTAATTAACATAAGTAAAATTCCTTCAAAAACTTTTCCAAACAATGCTACAGAAATAAGGGAAAAAAAATTACCTCTATTGTCTAATTATAAAATTCTTACCAAATCAAATCGCCTCCCCGGCAACGGCGCCAAAATGTTGGGTGCAGGAATTACACTTAAGCAAACTTCGTAACTCTTAATTGTCAACCCAGGGGATTCGTAAACTTAGAGACGAAGCACGGGCAATGCCAGAGATGGTATGAATCGCTCTGATATAAATCCCTACTTTCTTTTAAGGAAATATTGCAGAATTAAATCAAGACGAGAAAAATATAACTTGAATCACCAAAATAATCTAAGACTGAAACAAGAAATAATGTACTTGCGAAAAGGAGATCAAAGATAAAAGGAAATCACTCTAGCTGATTATGCTTAACTATTAAGAGTGTGTTTCTCTTCAGCAGAGGCACTTTAGCAGTCTCGTTAGATGGGCCCTTAAATATGCTTCCTTAGAGAGTTCCTTCTTGCATTAATCTGTCCTGCACTAGTGCAGGATCATAGTTTTATGTAGAAGGTATAAGTTGTGTCTTTACTAAAGGTTTTTCTACTTCATGCAAGGGCTCGAACTGTTCAAGGTTCAAAGCACTCAGATCCTGTGACAAGAAACTAGTTCTTGCACCAAATCGAAGCTTCCTGCACTTAGCATTTTAATTATTGAAATGATTGTTTAATTGTCACAAGTGTTACTTTGTTGTAAAACCAAATTGCATATATGAAAATTAAATGTTTCTTAATTTAACGAAGTGCAGAAAGAAAGAAACATAAACATCTATCCTGTCATAACCATTCGATGAAATAAAGTTGCGGAAAGTAAATAAAGACTTGTTGTAACACACCAATGTGCGCTGGTGCAAGTGTATGTTTCCTGCTTGGACCAGGCGAGAAAGCCAATCAATCAAAATTGCAGAAAAGAAATGTCACACCAACGTGCACTGGTGCAGGATGATTTCTCCTGCTTGGACCAGGTGGAGAAAGCCAATCCGAAATCAGTGCAAGAAAGTAAATTGCAGGAAAATAACTTGCAAGAAAATGAATTGCAGGAAAATAAATTCTATTTACTCTACGCAATGGATCCGTTTCACACAGACAGGAATTTATGCGCTAAAGCTAAATCACACTTCAACAATAAAATATGAATTACAAAAAGAAGGGAATGGGAAAAACAAGCTGGGTTGGTTGGGCCCTAGCCAACCAGCGCATTTCCCTCTTAAGAAAAAATGCTACTCAGCACTTAATTTAATCAATCATCCAAACCATAAAACATGATTCATAAAGTCGAGGCGAAATTCCTTTTTGTTAGATCATTGAGGCAAATACATGCGTGAATACATGTTTAGCCAAAATTTGGGCGACAACAAAATAACCTGTTATCGCCTCTCTGTTCTTCTCTATTCTCCAAAAACTTTCGCTCCCTAATCCTATTTACAAATTATATTATATAGATCTCTTGGCCAAAGGTCAAAACAGATCGTTCAACCGCTTTATAACAAAATGCAGAATTTAGATTGTTCAGTCTTTGAAATAAAACGGTTCTTTAAAACTGGCCTTCAGCTTCCACACTTCACGGATCTAATCTATGGCTGCCTTCAGATTATGTGCTGTCGTGGCAGAAACTGCTTGAGTCAAGGCAGTGATAGAGGGGGTCAGATCTACCGTGAAGATCTGTTGTGCTGGTCACGGTACAGGATCCGATCCTGCACATGGATCAACAATCACGATAAGCATTCTAACCACCAAACAACATTGGAGATATCGATAAGTTACAAAGGATAATTTAAAAGTAATAAATCATATAATAAATATTAAATAAATTCTAAATCGAATTAAAATATGAAGAATAAAGGTTTGTGCAAAATATGTCGCCATGCTTGGACTGGTGCAAGATGAGGGTGCATAAAGGAGGTGAAATAGGGGTAAATGGTCATGGTTTAGGAAGGTAAAAGTAGTAGAAAGAGAGATTTTTAGGGGGCTAACAATGATGTCTTCATATAATATGACCTCCTCATGTTCTGATAACTCAGGCTTCAATGGCACTGACTCATCATGTTGATGCAAGAGATATTGCTCCTCTATCTGACATTGCTCATCATGGGTGTCAAGTGTAAGAAAACTCCTGGTAGACTTAGGCACAAAAAATTGTCTCTTCCCTCTCTCATATATGTGATAAAAATCCACAAGCCTAGGGAAATATGAAAGTTTAATAGGCATGCTAGAAGATCCAATCTCCATTGGTTGTGGTGATGATGTAAAAGGCATGACAGAAAGTGTTGATGAAAATCTCTCCAAGAAGTCTTCCCATGTCATGTTTATGGAGGACAAGTGATGCAACACAATGAGATTGATTAGGCCATGATGAAAGAGAATAGTATTATTATCTTCCCCTCTTCTCTGAACCTTTTCAGCCATCTTAATCAATCTTCTGTATAAATAATGAGGAAAATCAACTATTTTGACTCTGGTAAAATGCATCAAAAGCCTGATGTGATACCTATATAGCTTGGAGAATATTCCTTTGCATGTAAAGTACTTCATTATGAACATCATCAAAGGAGCATACTTGTTTCTGAGATTTCTGAAAGGAAAGAGAAATTTTGGATCATCTCTATCATGAGGCTTTAGGAACTTCTTGTAGTTTTCAATGTCTAGTCCATACCCTTGAACCACTGCTCTCCATGAGAAGGGATACCTGTAGCTGAAGCAATTAGGTCAGATGATAAAATTATTTCCATACCTACAAGAGTGACCTTTCCCATATTATAGTTGGTTGCAAAAAGGCTGGAAAACTGAAGATGATACCCTCCTTCCATAATCCTTTCACAAAATTTTAAACACTGAGTTATTTGAAAGCACCTT
Source organism: Pinus albicaulis (assembly GCA_034641835.2). Lineage (NCBI taxonomy): Eukaryota > Viridiplantae > Streptophyta > Pinopsida > Pinales > Pinaceae > Pinus > Pinus albicaulis. The sequence goes on along the minus strand of CM076577.1, from coordinate 246,433,396 downwards.
TTGGCCAATGGCGAAGAATTAATCTCGTTCATGGTGAATGTCTCAAGCCTGAGATGGTGCCCTCCTTTGAAGCTCTTCTTGTCACTTTCCATGGTTTTTTTTACGTTTTATCAGGCCACACCAAAGAAATGAGCTCGAGCTTAAGATTTTGGAGGATTTCGGGCTTCAACAACATCGGAGACACAGAAGCGTAACAACTAGAAAGTGTCACCACAGAAGTGTAAAATTATTGTTGTCACACATAAGCATAGCAACTACATTTTATCTTCAACACAAAAATGTAACAATTGTTTTTTCCACACCACGGGAGTGTAACAAGTGTTTTCTTCCACACGACAGGAGCGTAACAAGTTTTTTCTTCCACACCACAGGAGCGTAACAAGTGTTTTCTCCACACCACAGGAGCATAACAAGTGTTTTCTTCCACACCACAGGAGCGTAACAAGTGTTTTCTCCACACCACAAGAGCATAAAAAGTGTTTTCTTCCACACCACATGAGCGTAACAAGTGCTTTATTCCACACCACAGGAGCGTAACAAGATTTTTCTTCCACACCACAAAAGAATAACAAGTGTTTTCTCCACACCACAGGAACGTAACAATATAGCCTGGCGGTGACATATAAAGGCCGGAAGTGTAACACCTTGGTTTTGTGAGGGTTGTAAAATAAATTTGAGAGTATGGAAGGATGAGTGAAGTAGAGAAACTTTTTTTTCACAAATATGAAAGGGTAACAATGAAAGAAAATGAAGTTTCCTTTACCTTTATAAGTTGATCACCCTTTTACCTTTTCTAATAACATTTACAATGACATTTTAACCCTTTTTCACTTGAAAAGTGAATTTTTCTTCTTTAAGTGAGATGAGAGGACAGAGTTAACCTCTTTTGAATTATTTGACACTTGAGGTGACCTTAAATATCCTTGATGAGACATCAAGACAAAATTTGCTACTTTTTCATGGGGATAGTGAGACTGCTTCACTTTAAAACTTTCAAATCTCTTCACACCGTTGAAACTTTCACATGGGATAATGACTCTTTCAAAACCAAATAACATGTATTTGAAGCTTGAAATGACTCTCTTGGAATTTGACTACGACAGTAGGTCAAAATGACCTCCCTTGGATCTCTGACAGTCAAGATGACTTTTTTGACCTTAAATGAAACAATGAGAAAAAATTCTTCTTTTTTATGAGACAGTGAGACAGAAATGAGATGTGTTGAACCTTTTCAGAAATTGAGCCATATGAAACAAGAGTGGTGGCCTTTGTTTCATATTCATAATCATGCTAGCTCCTTCATTAGGGTTTTATCAGTGGAATGGAGGGTTTTTTCCTTATTTTAAATGAAAATTTTAAAAATTTTCAAAGGCATAAATGAACCTAGATAGTGACCTATATGAAATGGAGTGACCTAACCCTAGACCTCTTCAGTGATGATGATGGAGATGGTGACCTTGAAACTGATGATGGTGATGACCTTGACAATGGTGATGATAAATTAAACTAATATGCAGCATACATGGTTTAAAACTTCTTCATTGACCAAAATTATTTTGAGAACTGGTTCGAAAAAAGTAAAAATTTTGACCTATGACTTAATGGAAAACAACCAAAAGGTTCATTTGATCATTGACATACCTAGGCTAAAATTGGCTCCAGCTGGGGATGGTAGCTCCTTATGGAGGTGTCAAGAACACCGTATATTAGGTAGCCTTAAAATTTGGTGATGGAGTCAAACCGAACTTTGAAAAACGGAAAATTATGAACTAATTATGAAAATGACCTTGACTAGGAAAAATCGACTTGACTCTGACTTAACACTTACTGAAACTTTTTATGGCAGCAAACCATCAGGATCTTAGGGCCTTCGCCTCCGACTTCAAATCTTGATGATAACCACCCACCTATTGAATATGTATATAGAATCATGTGATATGATCCCTCTAGTGTAACTAATCCATCAAATGGCTACTTACTTGAATCATGCTCACACTTTCCTTGAGCAGGCAAAAGGAACAAAAGATAGACAACTCAAAGTGTCCATTGAACATGTGATCATGATTCATAAATAAAATAAGATTCATCTTCTCATATGGTTGCAACAAACTTACCAAAGGATCATGAATAACATGCACCATAAACTTTTATGGATGACTAAAAACAAGAAAACAAACCTCCTTCCAAACTATTGGTTTTTCTATGTGTTGAAACTTATCACCTTCATCAATGAATGCTGCAACATCGACCTTCATTATTGGTTGTAACAAACTCGCAATAGGGTCTTCAATAGTATCAGGAGAAATTGAATTTTTTTCTTGAAAGTATACCTTTAAACTAGCCATATAATCAAATTAAAAATGTGCACATCGATAGGATCCAGGACAAACTCCTCTTCTTTGGTAGACTCTTCAATTTCTGAACCTGGAGGAAGATCGTCATCTGAAAAAGGCTCTAAAAAAACCTCTTATTTTTCACTGCTTTCCTCTTTAATCCCATCATCTTGGGTTGTATTCTCATGCTGCTGAAAGTAAGAGTTTTCAAAAGGATTTGTAATCTGATTTTCCTCGATCATTGACCCAGAAGATGAATCAACCAATAGATTGTTTATTTCCTTTTCTTGTTTAAAATATTTATCATACTCCTAATCATGAAAAGACAGATAAGTCTACAAAACTTTGTTAACTTCATGAGATATAACTTGACTATTAGGATGCATATATGTTTCATCTTCAAGCAAAGAAGGATTTTATGCGTGCTTTGAATGATCTTTTGTATCAAGGCAACTAATCTCTATTATTTTCTCTTAAGAAGAAAATTCATGAAGGGTCTATATGATCTCATAATCCAAACATTCTTCATCGCCAAAAGCCTCTTCAAATTATTGAATGAAAACTTCACAGGATTCACAACAATCTTTGAACAACAAGAATGAATAGCGAGACTTTCCATAAAACTTAAAGAATGTTGTGTGTAAATATTTAAGACAGAATAAGCTACCTGGCTTCAACCCTTCATACCATGATCTTGCTTTCCCTTCCAGGGTAGCTGTAATATTCCTAAATTAGCACACATCTAATTGGAATATTAAATTTTGATTTTGCTCTTAGATAGAGGAATAAGAGGGTATGAAGAACCATAAATCTCCTTAGAAGGAATAAATGACACCCCTAGTGTGAATGGAGGTTATATAAAAGTTGTATTGAAGACCCTTAGGTATGAAAAGGGGCTAGAGCATGTTGAATAGGTCGACTCTGACCAAATCAAACAATGTTGTTATGGAGGAGTGGCATTAATGATGGGACAGCGCAGTTTCGGAGGGAGATTAATTGCATGATGGTGGAAACCCTAAAGAGTGGGACCCAAGGTGAGAAGGCTCACATTGTTTATAAGGAAGAGGATGGAAGCCATATGGGGTCAGCTTCTAATTATTATTTTGACATGTCTGTTTAGACTTTTGCTCTCTTCAGTTGTTTAACTAAGATTGTTGGTGTTTTTTAGCGCAGGGTGTTCCCAGTCGAGAATCCCACCTCTTTCCTTGAGAGGCCTCTTGGGAGAGTACTAATCTATCATTTCCACATATCCGGCATTCTGGCCAAGCTTCAGTCTTTAGCTATAGCGTAGTTTCTGCATAATATTGTGTTGTATTGCAGGGTGTTGCAGTGGATGGTTGATAAACCTACTTTCTGAGCTAGTTTCTCATAGGAGGAAGGATTCCTTCTCTTTGGAGATCAGCAAGGAGGGATTCTGAGCACATTTCATATCTTTTGTAATATTCAAAAAATTTAGCCTTCATCTAAATGGAGTATTATAGTTGGTTTTATCACTAGGTAGGTGAATAATTGGGTGGGGAGACCCATAAAACCCCTTTTGAAGGAATAATAACACTCATAATGTGAAAGGAGGAAGAATAAGCAACTGGATTAAGCACCTTTGGGTGTGAATAGGGATTGGATCATGTTGATTCAGTCAACTTTGACCAAATCAATAGCGTTGTCATAGAGGAGTGGTCTTTATGATGAGACAGCGCAGTTTTAGTAGAGGACAACTTGCATGAGCTTGATGGCAAGTATGGATGGGACCCAATGTGAGGAGGCTCTCATGTTATATATGGAGGGGATGGAAACCATTTTTATTCATGTTTTTAGTTTATCATTTTGATATTGGTCTACTTAGACTAGCTTCCTCTTGTTGTTCAGCAGGGCTGTTGTGCTGTTTAGCACAAGGGTGTTCCTGATCGGGAATCCATACCTCATCCTCAGGGAAGGAGAGGTTATTTGGGCTGAATTTCCTCATTCTAGAATTCTGGCCAAGCTACCTCCTTTAGCTACAATGCAGTTTCTGTTTAGAGCTGGGTTTTGTTGCAGGGTGCAGCAAAGGAGGATCACATTGAGCCATTTCTGAGCTTGTTTTTCAGTGGAGAGGTAGCCTATCCATTGGAGGATCAGCAAGGAGGGCTCCTTAGCATATTTCCACATATTTGGCATCAAGCCAACCATCTACCATCCCTCACAGTGCAATCACAATTCTGAACTGCATTATTTTTGGAGGCAATTGTTGGGAGGGTTCATTAAGCTCATCAGCAGGGTCTATTTCTGAGTAGAGGGACCAGCCTTCTATTTAGAAATCCTATTGGAGGAGGGCATCATCATTTTAGATCTGTCATATCCTCATTGTATTTAGATTCAGTTTTTAATGACATCTCAACCCCAAGTTTATTTTTCACATTGTATACTTCTTGGTATTTCTAGCAATCTTTTATAGGTTGGCTAGAAATCATGTATTAGAGCCCACATCTTTCTTTCTGGGAATTCCTTTTGTTTCTATCAGCCATATTCCATTTGTGTATGTTTACAGCAGTAGCTAAACTGATATAGACAGTTCTTTCACTGCTCTTCGGCATTCTATACAGTTGCAGTAACTCATGTGTTGATTGTTCTGATCATTGGAGGAGTGTTCCTATTGCTTGAGAGGCTTGTCCCTCAAGATATTTTTGTATATTGTTGCTGGTATATTAATAAAATTATGGCTGCATATTGATCCCTCTCATGTCATGTTCATATTTGTTGTGTTTTACATTATTATGTCTTGTATTGCTGCTATTTCCAATTTGGAATATTACAGTGGTATCAGAGCCGAGGTCTCGAGGTCAAGACTCACGGAGCGTGGTGGGATGTAATGTCCCGTGTGCAGGTAGGGCTCGCAGCCACATGTCTGGGATCTGCATAATGAGGTTTATTGTGCAAGGTACCCCGCCCTTAGATGCTCTAGTGGGCCGACCCCCACCCTTAACAGCCTGGGATGCCGCCCTCACTAACAGACTGGTATTTTGGTGTAGTGGTTGGGCCTTAGTGGTATCAGAGCATAATTTTGGCTCAGCCTGTGCATACAATACATTATGTCATTAAAAGGAGAAGCTTCTTCTTACAGAAAAGAGAAGTTGTACAGAAGAAACAAAGAAAATACTCCATTATTCGGAGAAATGAAGGAAGAGAGGATCTCCCAACTTCTTTTCCAAACTGTGAAAAATATCAAAGAATATCTCAAGGAGATGAAAGGGGAGAGGTGTAGAAAATTTCCAAGAGAGTTTGAAAGTGAAGAAAGCCCTATATATTCACATGATGGGTGTGAGCATTCAGCCACACATGCAGATCCACATCGTAGTTTCTTTCCCACATTCACTGCAAGAAGGATGGAGGATGAAGATGCACCAAGGGAGGAGACCTTGAGTGGCTATCTTTTGGAGTATGAGTCTCAATCATGGAGATTCAAAGATCACTTGGACTTTCAAGGGTTTTTCCAACTCAAGGAAGATATAATATCCAGCATCCATAATAGAATCAAGAGAGGTAGAATCTTTCTATCTAACTTTGATGGATCAGCAAAGTGCACAGCCAAAGCTTGGATGGAGGAGCTTGATTCCTATTTCTAGCTACCCCAAGTTTCAGAAAAGGAGGCCATTAGAGTAGTAGCACTGCACCTCAAAGGTATGGCCCATGATTGGTGGTTTTGTAGTTCTACTTCATTTTATCATGCAAATTTAAACACTTATGCAAGGTTCACTAAGAAATTAGTGAGAAGATTTGATATCAAACATTGTAAAACATCATTTTTTGAACCCAAAAAATCAAAACCTTTGCATGAGTTTGAGAGATCTATTCTACCAACTCCACTCCTTATTTCTATTAAAGGGGATAAAAACATGCATCATGCCTTGCCAAGGGCAATATCCCCACTTCTTGAAGAGCCCTCTTCTATAGATGAAGACATGGAGGTTCCTCCTTCAAGGGAAGACCAAGGTCAAGGGTCTCGCATTGATGATGAGGCATTTTCAAATATTGATGAAGAGGATGAGTAGAGAAGAGCTAAAAAAGTTGTACCATCAAGAGGAGATCCATCACCACATGGAGATGGGAAGGAATCCATTGCTTCCATTAGAGGAGCCCTTGTGTCTTTGCAAGGAGTTCCAAATGATCCAACATGTGGGAACCAAAACACAATTCTGGAGCAGCATGCATATGTTATTATGGGTTGTGAATCTTGTGAGATGGAAGAAGAGAAGGATCAGCATCAAGGGATGATGAGCATTCACCCTTATTTATTTCGGGAGGTTTCTGCACAAAAGAAGGAGACTGTATTGCACAGTGAAGAGAGGGAAAATTCAGTCCACTCATACATACATTCCACTTCATATTTTGATGTCTCACTACATGGGGGCATTCCACCGGGGAGGCCACCAAATCTAGAGTTGGTGAGAACATCTTTCCATTTGGTTCACCACTCTTAGATTCTGGAGGGGTGAAGACCTTGGAGGAGTCTAGTACAGCACAGAGATTTTGGTATAGACTCAAGGAGGAGGGAGACATTCTCCCATCTTCAGCATTACCCACTCTCACTACATATATTGCGCTGAAAAAAGTTGCTGCAGTGATGGCGGATGGCACCTTCATGGTGCAAGGGAGTTGATCCATGGATTTGGAGAAACAGAGGGTACTTCCTTTGAGGAAGGAATCTTCCATACATTGGAGTAGATGGAGGCCACTCATGCTTACATTGGCCAAGTTTAGGCGGTTCTTTTTGGATGGTAGCTTCTCATGGGAGGCCAACTTCCAAAAGTCACCACTTATATGTGAGCATGAGCAGCTACATGATGGGCATGGAAGCATTTTTTAGGATGACTTTGGCATGAGGGATGTCAAAGTATAATACATCAGCATGTGGGAAGTTTCACATTTCATATCCTCAGCGTTGTCTCTTAGGAGGATTGATCCATATTGGAGATCTCAACTCTTGGTAGAGTACTCCAAGGATCTTGGTGCTTGCATGATTCTTGATGACCCAGAGGGAGATGATAGATACATGGTGGTTGGAGAGGTCATCTATTCTTATGGCAAAGTCTTCCTGCCTAGAGTTTCTGAGCTCAAGAGGAAGCTACTACATGCAGCACATGTGAACTTTCTTTCCCTTCACTTTGATGCATTTCATTCTTTGATGGAGGAGTTCACTTGGGAGGGAATCTAGCAGGATGTATGTCAACATGAGGAGAGATGCATAGCCTAGATGGTGATGAAGAGGTTGTCGCAACAACTTCCCTACTCATTGAGAGTGAGGGATAATTTTCAGTTGAGCCATTTCAGCTAAAGGTCCAAAGTACATGGTAGAGAAGGTACAATTTTGCATCATGATTTGTACTTCTTTACTTTATATGAGCAGCATGTTGTACCAAGGAGGATTATCCCTTCTTTCACATTATATTATGATGTACTTAAGGCCAATTTCAGCATTGAGGTTGGCTATTCTATTGGCGGTTTGTGGGGGAAGCCACATGATTCTTGGTGTGCACCATTGGCACCACGTTTTACTTTCATGATCCTATCTTGTAGGATGAGTGTTGCAGCAAACAAGTGGCTGGAAAGACACTTGTTATTATTATTTTTTAGGCAGGCAAGGGATGAACTACGCTAGTTCCATATATGAAACTATGATCCGCCTCCCGGTTGTCATATGGAAACTTGCTTTCATTGGTTTTTGCTTCCATATGTTGGAGATGTTCTTATGTTTATGGGGAGATTTATTGGGAGAGTGGCACAAAAGTTGAATGTTCCCGTTGGGAGTATGATGCTCCCTACTTCACATGTTGCATTTTTTAGGAGAGACAATGGGAAAACCATGATTTCCATACTACATCTCTTTTCTTCATGTGGGAGGATCCATTTGGAGAACTTGAGTTCTTGGAGGAGGCACTTCATGGATGATTTGTTTAGGGGGGTAACTTGGGCCATTCTTGGAGGCCATGAAATTTCAGCCCAAGATCAGCAACAGCCCCATACTTACCATAAATGGAGATAGAATTTACTTGGCTGTGAAAATATAATCTCTCCATGCAGCCCCAACACATTACATAAACCAGGGGTTGAGGATTTCTTTGATGAGCTACCTAGGATGGCTCATTTCATTTGGATGATAGCATGGGTATGGGAGACTCTCATTGGGGATGAGATTCCCTATGTTTATCATCACTTCTACCTTGAGGAGGCCATTGAACAACAAAAAGGTTTCCACTTACACCTTCCACTTTCTCATGACGTACACCATTTGGTTTTGCATACTTGGGAGGAACCATTGGAGGGCAGATTTATTGCAGATTATGCTGAGCTGTGGTGGGAAAAATTGATGAGGAGGCCACAAGGAGAGGAAGGGAGGATTTTTACTCCAAATTTACAGTTTCTTGAGGACAAGAAACATTTTGGAGGGGAGGACTGTAACATTCCAAAAATTTAGCATTCATCTAAATGGAATATTATAGTTGGTTTTATCACTAGGTAGGTGAATAAGTGGGTGGGGAGACCCATAAAATCCCTTTTGAAGGAATAATAACACTCCTAATGTGAAAGGAGGAAGAATAAGCAGCTGGATTAAGCACCTTTGGGTGTTAACAGGGATTGGATCATGCTGATTCAGTCAACTTTGACCAAATCAATAGTGTTGTCATAGAGGAGTGGTCTTTATAATGAGACAGTGAAGTTTTGGTGGAGGAAAACTTGCATGAGATTGATGCCAAGTATGTATGGGACCCAATGTGAGGAGGATCTCATGCTATATATGGAGGGGATGGCAACCATTTTTATTCATGTTTTTAGTTTATCGTTTTGATATTGGTCTACTTAGACTAGCTTCCTCTTGCTGTTTAGCAGGGTTGTTGTGTTGTTTAGCACAAGGGTGTTCCTGATCGAGAATCCCTACCTCATCCTTAGGGAAGGAGAGGTTCTTGGGGCTGAATTTCCTCATTCTAGAATTATGGCCAAGCTACCTCCTTGAGCTACAGCGCAGTTTATGTTTAGAGCTGGGTTGTGTTGCAGAGTGTAGTAAAGGAGGATCACATTGAGCCATTTCTGGGCTTGTTTTTCAGTGGAGAGGTAGCCTATCCATTGGAGAATCAGCAAAGAGGGATCCTGAGCATATTTCCACATCTTTGGCATTATTCCAACCATCTACCATCCCTCATAGTGTAGTCACAATTCTTAACTGCGTTATTTTGGAGGCAATTTCTAGGAGGGTTCATTGAGCTCATCAAGAGGGTCTATTTCTGAGTAGAGGGACCAGCCTTCTATTTAGAAATCCTATTGGAGGAGGGCATCATCATTCTAGAACTGTCATAGCCTCATTTTATTCAGATCCAGTTTGCAGTGACATCTCAACCCCGGGGTTATTTGTCACATTGTATACTTCTTGGTATTTCTAGAAATCTTTTCCGAGTTGGCTAGAAATCATGTATTAGAGCCCACATTTTTCTTTCTAGGCATTTCTTTTATTTATATCATCCATATTCCATTTGTGTATGTTTACAGCAGCAGCGACACTGATATATACAAAGATGTCACTGCTCTCCAGCATTCTATATAGTTCCAGCAACTCATGTGCTGATTGTTCTGATCATTGGAGGAGTGTTCCTATTGCTTGAGTGGCTTGTCCCTCAAGATCATTTTGTACATTGTTGCTGATATATTAATAAAATGATGGATGCATATTGATCCCTCTCATTTCATGTTTAGATTTGTTGTGTTTTAAATTATTATGTCTTGTATTGCTACTATTTCCAATTTGGAATATTACATCTTTGGCACCAGACCAACCTATTCCCATCATTTACAGCGCAGTTTCAGCTAGGAATTGTGTTATTTTGGAGGGAAGCTTCAGGGGAGGATCTATTGGCTCTTTTTTAGAGTGTTTTCCTATAGTTGAAGGGTTCAACCTTTCATTGGAGGAGGCCTTTGAGGAGATCTACAACGGATCTATATTATTTCAGCCTTCTATTTCATGAGCTTTAGTTTGCAGTGACTCTTCAGTTCTAGGTCTGTAGATCACCATTTGTAATTTGGTGTATTTCCAAATTCCCTTCCTGGGCTCTCTTGGAAAGGTGTCTAGGAGGCTATATCTTTACTCCTAGCATTATTTGAACTATTTAACAGCAGATCCAAGTTGATCTATATTTATGCAGCATTTTATGCCCTAAAACTGCGCTGTCATAGCTCAAGGGCATTTGTATGGCAGCTATTTCTCATGTACTGGCATATTTTTCTTGTAGAGGCTTGTTTTGTATTGCTTGAGTGACTTGATCCTTAAGATCTTGTGCCTTTTATTTTCTGATATGTTTAATAAGATGGTTGTACATTTGTCTCATATTATGGTGTGTTTATTTATTCACTTTTATTTCCATTATTGTGTTCATGTATTGATGCTTCCCCATTTGGGAATATTACAGTGGTATCAGAGCATAATCTTGGCTCAGCCTGTGGATCTTAGCCATTATGCTATCAGAAGAATAAGAAGAAGGAGAAAGAGCTCAGAATGGTGGAAAGAATGAGTTTTATCTCATCTCTTTTTAGATCTAAGAAGGACCTCACCATGGAGGTCAAGCAAAGAAAAGTGGAGAAAAGGAGTGAAACCACACTGTGGTTTCAAGATGAGGAAGGTCCATGTACTTCCTATCAACAAAAAGAATATCTGGTATTGCATAGAAATCCAAAGAAACATGCTATGCCCTTTTCTTTTGAAGACAAGAGGCATGGAGATGAAGGACACTTAGATCATGAGATTCTAAGTTTGTATCTTGCAGAATATAAGTCTCAAACTAGAGCTTTCAAGGAGAATCTAACTCTCCCACAGTTCATTCAACCAAAAGAAGAAAGGAGACCTTGCAGCAATAGAAGAATAAAGGGAAATATATTTTTATTGTCTACCTTTGATGGGTCATCCTCATGCACAGCAAGAGCTTGGGGAATGAAGTTGGATGCATTCTTCCTACTATACGTAGTGGTAGAAAGATAAGTTGTTGAGATTGTAGTGTTGCACCTTGAGGGTGAAGCAAAAATTTGGTGGTCCAGCCACTTGAGTCATGCAAAAGTGACTGCATATGTAGATTTTACTCAAAGGTTTATCAAGAAGTTTGACAAGAAGAAATCAAAGGAGAAGAAGCCTTCACCACCACTTGCTGCAAGAGCACTTGCATCAGGAGAAAGAACACTTACACCCTTTCCAAGTGGTCTTGATCTCTTGACATTTAGAATCCCGTGCACTATTCTGGATATGCATGTGGAGGAGCATACTTGTACTAGCACTAAAGCAGCTATGAAATATTAGCCATCATCATTAGCAGTTGGGGAAGCCATCACACCAGAAGGAGGAACCCTTGTAGCAGTACAAGATGTTCCCAAGTTTTACCAAGGTATGCATATGTTTCCATTCTCTCTTATTTCAGCAAATCATATGGAGGATTGTGGGGATGTGTCATTGCATGACCTAGGGTCAAATTACATTGTTGATTTGGAGTAGTAGACTATCACTCTGTTGAGTAACCTTGATTTGTTCAAAGAGGAGGTATACAGTCATCCTAGTGTATCAGTGTTGAGCTACACACAACTCTTAGGGTTGGAGTGTAGATTCTTGGAGGATGGGATGAGTATTGTCCTGAACCTTGCAATGCAGAACTATGTGTTCAGCATTGGGCATGATCTTGAGATAGAAGTTGCACCATTATGGAGATCAGAAGCGCTGTCATTGAGCAGAAATGATGAGTTGGGGACCCAACCATTATTGAAGTATTCCAATGACCTTCCTACATGTATAGCAGAAGATAGGCAGATGGTTGATGGAGGGCATCTCGTGAGGGATGACATATTCCACTATTATGAGGGGTACTTCTTGATGAGCACTTCACATCTTGATGAGAAGTTTCTGCCTACATATTATTTGGATCCTTATGAGGTCAACATGGTCATTGATGAGTGGAAATCATTTGGAGATCTCTAGGAGATTGCATTTCAACATCCCATGAAATGCAAAGATAGAAATGTGATTTGGGAGGATGGTATTCTCCATTGGAGGGATACCTATTTTGAGCATAATGTTAGACACTCACCATTGGTTGGATGGGTGATGTTGATGAGCAAGAGGTTGGGAAGCCAATTGCAGATTTATGACACCGGGCAGCAGGAGGCAAGACTACATTGGTTATTCTTGAAAGAGTTTGGTCATCATATGAAACATTATATTTCAAAGAGTAGGTTGGTGGATGGAACTTGGCATGGCACTTGCATCATATGGCAGCAAGGAGTTTGGGTGCATTGTGTTGATATGACATTCTTCATGTCAATCCTCCTGTTTTCACCTCATGATTTGTATGATGGAGGTGTGAGGAGGCAGCAAGAGCTATTGTTGCTTTGGCTACTCTTGGGAGAGTATGAGTTGATTTTCTCCCATACTTTGCATGATGTTGCAGGAGTAGATGTGGGTGGCATAAGCATGGTGCAAATGGAGTACTCCTTAGCTTTGGATATACTTCCACCTTGGAAGAAATCTCCCACATATAGCATCATTATAGTGGATGACTTTGGCATATGGCATGTCAAAGAATGGAGCTATGAGATGACAGGAGCCTTATTACAAAGGCCAACAGCGTTGTCACTTGGGAGCTTGGTTTTGCTGATGGAGTGTCCCCATGATCACTTCACATATGATGCACTTGATGGGCAAGTGGGAGATGAGAGTGATGGAGAAGTGGATAGAGACATCTATCACCATGATATGATCTTCTTGAATTGGATTTTCAAGCATAAGAAGAAAGATCTTCATACAACACATAGTTCATCCTCTTCATGGAAGTATATCATACCACTATGGAGGGCTCATTCATGGATCTTATTATCATATTACTCTCAATACATGGTAATAATTGTGTTTTTTCACTTTATGATTATCTAACATAGTATTTTCATTCTCTTCCCATCTCTATACAGTGCATTTCTCCACAAAAGGGCAAGTCTCTACTTGGGCTTCATGGTCATTTTTGGACCAACATCTATAATGGAGATAGCCATTTCTTGTATGGCTTTGGGCAAGTGTTGTACTATTTCCTGTATGCTCATTTGATATACAATGCCATTTACTATTTACTAGTAGATGAGATGACATGCACAACTAGCAAATTGTTTGAAGACAACTTTCCACATCATATTTTGAAACTGCAGTTGGTAAAACTGTGTTGTGACTACTTGAGAGACTGTTGGTACTTTCTAGCACTATGTAAAACCTTCAGTACATCTCTCATTTGGATTCCATATGGTGATAATGTCATATTCATTTTATATGGGATGATCTAGGCAAGAATCAAAGGCTGGATCTTGGAGGATCCAATTGCCTTTATGCTTCATGAAGGCAACATTATTGCAGCCCAAATTCAGCAGCAGCGCTACACTTATCATAATTGGAGAGAGAGACAGTGTGTGATGGAAACTTTGATCCATCATGTTCAGCTATGCATCCCACCTACTTTGCAAGAGCTTAAGGTGGAGGAGATCTTTCATGAGTTGCCATGTTGGAGGGCGACTCACTTTTTGTGGATGATAGCTTGGGGATGGAGGCTTCACATGGGAATGATAGTTCCCAATATATTTCAGATTCCATGCCTCAAGAAGGCATCTAGACCACACATATTTTATTTCATGGATATTCTTTTTTTTCATGATGAGAGCCATTTGGATTTTTCACCAAAGGCATCTTTATACACTTGGGAGGAGCAACTTGGAAACTTATTGATAAAACAGCATCTTGTTCATTGGAGGAGCTCATCACATGAAGATGCTATAGGAGGAAGAGGAGAGGCTCTTCAGTTCTATCCTTACAATATTCGAGTTGTTTCTCATGCTTGGATTGATAGTAGGCCCAACACTAATCAATGGTATGGCCAGATCTCTGATGGTACTCACAACATTTGTTTAGATCTGGTCTAGGTTAACCCAATGGATGGTAGTTCCAAGGTACCAAATCCAATCAATTTTATTTTCTTTCAAGGCCGGTTACTCACTTCTTTCTATCCTTTTCCACCCTTAAATGAGTAATGTAATGGGATAAATTCTTCCAGCCAGATAGGTAGAGGAGGGGCCGGGCCGGCAGGAAACACTAAGAAGGATCCTCTTTCTAACGCAAGATGAGGGTGATTAGGGGTAAAGTGATTACTTGACAGTATTTCCGATTGCTTGAGGACAAGCAACATTTGGGAGGGGAGGACTGTAATATTCCTAAATTAGAACAGCTAATTGGAATATCAAATTTTGATTTTTCTCTTAGATAGAGGAATAAGAGGGTATGGAGACCCATAAATCTCCTTAGAAGTAATACAAGACACCCCTAGTGTGAATGTAGGTCATATAAAAGTTGGATTGAAGACCCTTACGTATGAAAAGGGGCTGGAGCATGTTGAATAGGTCAACTTTGACCAAATCAAACAGTGTTGTTATGGAGGAGTGGCATTAATGATAGGATAGCGCAGTTTTGAAGGGAGATTAATTGCATTATGGTGGAAAACCTAATGAGTGGGACCCAAGGTGAGAAGGCTCACATTTTTTATAAGGAAGAGGATGGTAGCCATATGTGGTCAGCTTGTGATTATTATTTTGACATGTATGTTTAGACTTTTTCTCTCTTCATTTGTTTAGCTAAGATTGCTGGTGATGTTTAGCACAGCGTGTTCCCAGTCGGGAATCCCACCTCTTTCCTTGACAGGGCTCTTGGGAGAGTACTGATCTATCATTTCCACATATCTGGCATTCTGTACAAGCTTCAGTCTTCAGCTACAATGTATTTTCTGTAGAATATTATGTTGTATTGCAGGGTTTTGCAATGGAGGGTTGATAAACCCACTTTCTGAGCTAGTTTCTCATATGAGGAAGGGTTCCTTCTCTTGGGAGATCAACAAGGAGGTATTTTGAGCACATTTCATATATTTGGCACCAAGAGAACCTATTCCCATCATTTAAAACGTAGTTTCAGCTGGGAATTGTGTTATTTTGGAGGGCAGCTTCAAGGGAGGATCTATTGGCTCTTTTAGAGTGTTTTCCTGTAGTTGAAGGGTTCATCCTTTCATTGGAGGAGACCTTTGAGGATATCTACATCAGATCTATATTATTTCATCCTTTTATTTCATGAGCTTCAGTTTGCAATGACCTTTTCAGTCCTAGGGCTGTAGATCACCATTTGTAATTGGGTGTATTTCCGGAATCCCTT
Source organism: Pinus albicaulis (assembly GCA_034641835.2). NCBI lineage: Eukaryota > Viridiplantae > Streptophyta > Pinopsida > Pinales > Pinaceae > Pinus > Pinus albicaulis. Next base: position 246,417,835 of record CM076577.1, on the reverse strand, counting down.
CCCGAGTTCTCTTAGAAAGGTGTCTAGGAGGCTAGATCTTCACTCCTAGCATTATTTGAGCTATATAACAGTAGATCCACATTGATCTATATTTATGTAGAATTTTATGCCCTAAAAATATGTTTTCATATCTCAAGGGCATTTTTATGGCAGTGATTTCTCATGTATTGGCATATTTTGCTTGTAAAGGCTTGTTTTGTATTTCTTGAGTGACTTGATCCTCAAGATCTAGTGACTATTATTTGTTGATATGTTTAATAAGATGGTTGTACATTTTTCTCATATCATGGTGTGTTGATTTATTCACTGTTATTTCCATTATTTTGTTCATGTATTGATGCTTCCCCATTTGGGAATATTACGGTAGCCGTAAACATTTTCATTAAGCAATCCGCATGAAACCTTTCCCGAGTTCTCTTGGAAAGGTGTCTAGGAGGCTAGATCTTCACTCCTAGCATTATTTGAGCTATATAATAGCAGTTCCACATCGATCTATCTTTATGTAGAATTGTATGCCCTAAAATTGTGTTTTCATAGCTCAAGGGCATTTTTATGGCAGTGATTTCTCATGTATTGGCATATTTTGCTTGTAAAGACTTGTTTTGTATTTCTTGAGTGACTTGATCCTCAAGATCTAGTGACTATTATTTGCTGATATGTTTAATAAGATGGTTGTACATTTTTCTCATATCATGGTGTGTTGATTTATTCACTGTTATTTCCATTATTATTTTCATGTATTGATGCTTCCCCATTTGGGAATATTACGGTAGCCATAAACATTTTCATTAAGAAATCCTCATGAAACCTAATCCCAAGCTTATGTATATGCCAAATAAATTTTATTAGATGCAGAACAGTCTCATCCTCGTTTCCATATATGAATTCTAAGAGATAAGTTTTCCGATCTATGCAAGGAACTCGATTTGGAAAACAAGGAATGTGACCACGATTCATAGGGGCATACCTTCTAGCAATTGAATCCATCTTGAAAATAGTGAAGTCACCAGGAACGTTTCAAGCTATTGGTTTTTTCACAGTGGAGTTGCCATGAAAACACTGAACCTTTGGATTCTTTGACACTGGAGTCGTCGTGTGAAATATGCACAGCCTTTCTTGTGCTTGACCATTGTTCACCATCAGAAATCAGAGCTAATATTTTTCATTCTTTCCCGAGAAAGATTTAACCTTCTCTCCCTGGAAACAGCGCCAAGAATGTTATCAATGTCCCCAACTTCCTAAGGTTTATAGTAGGATTGGAGAAAGATAACCACAGACCAAACTTTAGGTCAAGTAGCTAGCCTTACCCGGACCAGAGAGGGCTCTCTCTATATCACTTTGCATTCAAATGGATGACTCGATATAATTTTTTTGGATAGTTATGATGCTCAATAGATTAAGGTTTATGTTTTTTTGGAGTCTTGTTGGATAGGAATGATAGTTAGGAGACAAGGTATAGGGTTTTGATATGATTTAAAATTTTTAGTTACAGAGGTAAGGGTGAGGCCAGGTAGGTAAGCTAATAATAATGATTAATTTGTCATTTTGTATGTAGTGAAATGAGAGGTAATCATAATGATCATTAAATTTAATTCATTCATTAGAAGAGCAAGACAATTTCATGAAAATCTTATGAAAAACAGAGCATGGAAAGCATGTTTTCTGTCAATAAACTTATAAGAATTAGCATAAAGAAGAATATATGTGAAATATGAGTAAAATAAAAATCAACATCATGAGTTTATAGAGAAAAAATAAATCTCAAAGGCATACCACGGGTTTCTCAACATTATGTCTACAACATTGTCCTTGATTTCATTAGCAAAAGCTTTTAAAATAGCTCCACTGCAAATAAAAACTATCCAACCCAACCAAAAAAAAATGAGTCTACTTATAGAAAATATAGACCATGACACCTCATCAGGTCTAAATCCCATCCAATATGGATCATAAATGAAAAATATCAGTCATTTCCTAGTTTCTATGGAGGTTAGAAACCATTCTCTGAATTTTAGCAATAAATTAGGAGTGTTTGTACCTTACATTGATTACAAATTCCTTCATGATAGGAAGCTAAAAGAAACCCAATAAATCTAATTACATATCATAGCCTTGAATTTGTGACCATTTCTAAGCTTGACAAGTGTCTTGAGGGAATCCAATGCTGATCTATGACAATTCTGACTGGAGATTTAAAAAAAAAAATTATAGAAGCATAATAGAACCTTGAAGGCACTTTGAGAAGTCCAAATTCAGTTCCAAAAAAATGGTCAACTAGCCCTATGTGTCTAGTTTCTAGAACATCTTGAATTTTTCAAAATGGACCACGGGAAGGCCTTCAAAAATTCATTCTCTGAGATTCACTCAAAAGCGTAATAGAGGGTCCAAAAAGGAAGTAGAAACATGAAAAGTAGGTGGTTTTTGAGCTTTTTCTCCCAAATTTCAGCTTGTCATGCCATGAGGGTTACTGATATATGATGTACTAATCAAAATACATCCATCTATGTAAATAAATCACCATTTGGATTCCTCTTACACAAAAATTCATAAGTGTCTGTTACCCTTCTGCAAAGAGAAATTTCTAGAATTCTCCCAAAAATCCTATAAAATATTAAAATTTCTCCAAAACTTTCAAAATTGGTTCTTTGATACCTGTAAGAGATAGGCTACATATCTAATGAAGCTTCAGCCAATAAATCCAAGCTATCCTTCCTGTTGAGATTCATTTTTGCCTCTTTAAGCCTCTTTTTCACATGTTTCGGCCTTATTTAAGAAATGGTATCCCTGGTATGATAATGACTTGTCATTTGCCTTTGCAGCTTGTTATCCTTTTTAGACTTCTTCAATAGATTCTCCATATGCTCATCTACTTTTGATAGCCATAGCTCTCTATCCTCATTGATCTCCATGGCAATGAGCTCATCAAATGTCAATTCTTCATATTGATGAATTGATTATCTTTCTCGCTCCAGTTCCCTTTTGAGGCCTCTTGTTCTTGGTATTTTTGTATGTGTTTCAACCTCCATCTCCTGCATTTCGTCAAAAACAACAATTTCCTTGCATTTTCATCTGTTTTCATCCATGTCTTATTTGTACTTGTTTTGTAGAAGCTGATTAATTTTCAATTGAAAATTTTCATGCTCAAGGAAAGTAATTCGGAATCGGGCAATGGAGAAGGCCTCTTTCAACTATGCAATTTCTTTATCTTTCTCTTTAATGATGTCTTCAGCTAATCTGACCTCCTCATGTTCTGATACCTTGGGCTTCAATGGCACCAACTCATCATGTTGATGTAGGAGAGGCTACTCCTCTATCTTACATTGCTCATCATGGGTGCCAAGTGTAAGAAAAATCTTAGTATACTTACACACAAAAATGTGTCTTTTCCCTCCCTCATATGTGTGAGAAAATCCCACAACCCTAGGGACATATGAAATCTTAATAGGCATGCTATCTTACATTGCTCATCATGGGTGTCAAGTGTAAGAAAACTCTTAGTATACTTACACGCAAAAACGTGTCTTTTCCCTCCCTCATATGTGTGAGAAAATCCCACAACCCTAGGGACATATGAAAGCTTAATAGGCATGCTATCTTACATTGCTCATCATGGGTGCCAAGTGTAAGAAAACTCTTAGTATACTTACACACAAAAACGTATCTTTTCCCTCCCTCATATGTGTGAGAAAATCCCACAACCCTAGGGACATATGAAATCTTAATAGGCATGCTAGAAGAGCCAATCTCCATTGGTCGTGGTGATGACATAATAGGCAAGACAGAAAGCGTTGCTGGCAATCTCTCCAAGAAGTCTTCCCATGTCATGTTTATGGAGGACAATTCATGCATAACAATGAGCTTGATTAGGCCATGATGAAAGAGACTAGTATGATGATCTTCCCGTCTTCTCTAAACCTTTTCAGCGATCTTAATCAATATCATGTATAAATAATGAGGCAACAAGTGTTATGACTCTGGTAAAATGCATCAAAATCATGATGTGATACCTATATATCCTGGAGAATATTCCTTCGCATTGTAAATTAATTCACTATGAACATCATCATAGGAGAATACTTGTTTCTGATATTTCTGAAAGGAAAAAGAAATTCCGAATCATCTCTAGCATGAGGCTTTAGGAACTTCATGTAGTTTTCAGTGTCTAGGTCCATACCCTTGAATCACTGCTCTCCATTAGAAGGGATACCTGTAGCTAAAGAAATTAGGTCAGATGATAAGCTGATCTCCATACCTACAAGTGTGACCTTTCCCATATTGTAGCTGGTTGCAAAAAGGTTGGACAACTGAAGATGATACCTTCCTTCCATAAGCCTTTCACAAAATGTTAAACACTGAGTTCTTTGAAAGCACCTTCTAGCCAATGGTGAAGCATTAATCTCGTGCATGGTGAATGGCTCAAGACTGAGATGGTGCCCTCTTTTGAAGCTCTTCTTGTCACTTTCCATGGTGTTTGTTACATTGTATGAGGCCATACCAAAGAAACGAGCTCGAGCTTGAGAGTTTGGAGGATTTCGGGCTTCAAGAACACCAGAGACACAGAAGCGAAACAACTAGAAAGTGTCACCACATGGGCATAACACTATGGTTGTCACAGAGAAGCGTAAAAACTACGTTTTCTCTTCAACAGAGAAATGTAACAAGTTCTTTTTCCACACCACAGTTGCGTAACAAATGTTTTCTTCCACACCACAGTAGCGTAACAAGTGTTTTCTTCCACACCACAAGAGCGTAACAAGTGTTTTCTCTACACCACAAGAGTGTAACAAGTGTTTTATTCCACACCACAGGAGTGTAACTACTAACAAGTGTTTTCTCCACACCACAAGAGTGTAACAAGTTTTTTATTCCACACCACAGGAGTGTAGAAATTGTTTTCTCCACACCACAGGAACGTACATTGTAGCCCAACAGTGACATATAAAGCCCAAAAGCGTAACACCTTGGTTTTGTGAGGGTTGTAAAAGAATTTTGAGAGTGTGGAAGGATGAGTAAGTAGAGAAACGTTGTTTTCACAAATATGAAAGGGTAACAATGAAATAAAAATTAAGTTTCCTTTCCCTTTATAAGCTGATGACCCTTTTACCTTTTCTCGTGACATTTTAACCCTTTTGCACTTGAAAAGTGACTTTTTTCTTCTTTAAGTGAGATGAGGGGATAGATTTAACCTCTTCTCATTCTTTGACACTTGAGGTGACCTTAAAGATCCTTGATGAGACATCAAGACACAATTTTCTTCTTTTTCATGGGGACAGTGAGACTTCTTCTCTTTAAAACTTTGAAATCTCTTCACACCTTTGAAACTTTCACATGGGATAATGACTATTTAAAAGCTAGATAAGATGTCTTTGAATCTTGAAATGACTCTCTTGGCATTTGAATAGGAAAAGAGGTCAAAATGACCTCCCTTGGAGCTCTGACAGTCAAGATGACTTTTTTGACCTTAAATGAAATAGTGAGACAAAATTCTTCCTTTTTATGAGACAGTGAGACAGAAATGAGATTCTTTGAACCATTTTCGAACTTGAACCATATTAACCAAGAGCGGTGGCCTTTGTTTCATATTCATAATCATTCTAGATCCTTCATTAGGGTTTGATGAGTGGAATGGAGGGTTGTTGCCTTATTTTAAATGAAAATTTGAAGATTTATCAAAGGCGGAAATGAACCTAGACAGTGACCTATATGAAATGGAGTGACCTAACCCTAGACCTCTTTAGTGATGATGATGGAGATGGTTACCTTGAAACTGATTATGGTGATGATATATGAAATGAAGGAGCATCATACATTGTTTAAAACTTCTTCAGTGACCAAAATTATTTCTAAGAACTAGTTCAAAAAAGCAAAAAAAATTACCTATGACTTAATGGAAAACAACTAAAAGAGTAATTTGATCACTGAGATACCTGGTCTAACAGTTACAATTGAAATTAACTCAACCTAGGCTCCTAAATTTTAGGAATCACTCTACACAACTTAAGTTAGGCCCTCAAATAAAATTAACTTAGCCAATTAAGTGAAACTAACTTAATTAAATCATTCAAATTGTCTTGTGATATTGAATTTAGATTTCTCCTAATTTAATTCAAGGGAAAATTAAATCAGGATTTTCTTGTTGCCATTTTTCAACACTTCCTCTCAACAAGAAATGGATTATCATATACCCCAATCCTGTCCCTATGGAACTTGAATTTTCCTCTTGATAAAGTCTTTGTCAAAACATCTGCATCTTGTTCCTCTGTAAGAATGTATTCCAGCAACATAATGTGTCTCTACACACAATCTCATAGATGGTGATACCGGAGGTTGATATGCTTGATTTGATCATGAAAAACTAGATTTTCAAAGAGTTTGATACAAATCTAAGTATCACTGTAGGATCCATCATCTGACCAAATAACCCAACAAGAATCTCCCTTATCCAGATAGCTTCACAATTTTCTTGACTAGTAGCCATGTACTCTGCTTCTGGTGAACTGAGTGCAATTGGTCTCTGCTTCCTTTTGTACCAAGAAATTGTTGCTAACCCAAAACTAAAAAATTCCTCCTGAAGTGCTCTTCTGATCTGATGGACTACCCTCCCAATCTGCATCTGTGAAGCCTTACAACTTCACTTCCTTTATCCCTTTGTACCAAAGACCATATTAAGTAGTGCCTCTGAGGTATCTCAACACATGTTTGGTCGCCTTCCAATACAGTTTGGTTGGCTTAACCATTTCTTGACTAAGCTAATTAACTATGTAACACATGTTTCATCGTGTGTTCACCAAATACATGAGTGAATCCACGAGCTTCCTGTAAATAGTAGTCTCCACTTCCTCACCTAAAATGGCATCCTCCTTCCTCCAATTTCCTGCTAGAGGAGTGTCCATGGGTTCGTTACTCTCCATGCGTAACTTCTTCGGTATCTTGTTGGCATACTTGCCTTAAGAAACAAATAGTTCCCAATCTCCTTGCCATACTTCCAAACCGAGGAAATAACACATGAGTCCCATGTCCTTCATCTCGAATTCTCTTGCAAGATCCTCTTTTCAATAATTGATCAACTTCTCATTAGCTATTAAAATAAAATCATCGACATATAATACTATAATCAACAATTTACCTTCAAAAACAATATGGTAAAGGTTTGCATCTATTTCACTTTTGGTGAAGCCTGATCTAAATTTGAATTTTAGTTTTTTTGTGCTAATTTCATCTTCAGATTTAAAATTTATTTGTTGATCTTATGCTTTATGTGCATAGGTTTCCTTGGTGTTTATGAATGTAAAACGGGTAAATGAGTTGAGTTTTTAAGTTAAATTCAAGAGCATAAAGCATGAATAACAAATGTTGAACATCCGAAAAAAATCAAAAAATTCAAAATAAAAATTCAAAATTCAAAAATTAAAAATTTTTAAAATTAAAAATTAAAAAATAAATAAAATAAAATAAAATAATAATAATAATAATAATAATAATAATAATAATTACGGCAAACCATCACAATTGATCCATCAACACAATATTTTGATGAAGGAGTTCACCCCTCCTGGGCTACATCTCCTTGGTCCAGCTTACATGGCTTGGGCCTCTATATTAGCTCAAAATTGCAAAAATTGTTGTTTTCATTCACCTACAGCTCCTGAAACCTGCTTCAATCAGTCGAAAATGTCCAAATTTAACATAAATGACTCTTCTTTCTCTCAATTTGGTCGAAATTTTCAAAATATATGCCTCATTTAATTTTCCTAGGAAATCTCCTCCAAATCTGGAGAAGACTCCAATTAAGATCGCTAACCAGTTTTGGAGGCACCTCTAAAACTCTGCCAAACTAATCTCAGAGTTAATTAATTCTAATGGTGTATTAACTATGGATAAGCTCGAAATTATGGCGCATAAGGGCGTTTAGAGGGAGCGCTTTGATAAGGTTATGTGGTAAGGACACATGGGGAGGGGGCTAGCCCCCTCCTTCCCGCTGTCGGAGTAACTATATGACATCAAATATAATTCAAAGGCATATACTCTTAAGTACTAATGTCTTGGGCTATTGGTTAGCTACTCCATTCGTTTGGGGGAGGTCATGGGGTCAAGCCCCGACCTCCTCCCTTCCGTCGTTGAATAGTTTTTGCTCCCTTCCGTCGTTGAATAGTTTTTGCTCTGATATTTATATACAAAACATTTGTATTAAAATATGCCACAATATATTCGAACCAATGTTATCAGAACCGAACCAGGCATCGAACCGGGAAACCTTTTGGACCGGGAACCGGTCGGAACCAAACCGAAATCGAAACAAATAAACAAACAAAAAATCGGAAAATAAAAAATAAAAAATAAAACAGTTTACCAAAAACACATAAAATATTCATATTTTAAAGAAAAAATAGATATATTCATGTGCATCCATATGAATTCAAACCATTTATACAGAAATATGAAAATTTTCTCATTTATATAGCAAGTAATAGTGCATAGAACCAAAATAGCACTTAGTGGAAAACATCGTTGAACCAAAAATGTTACAAACATCAAGAAGCTGGCTCTAAAAGGCCTTTATAGTCAAAAATAATATCATAGATCATAGTATTATACTACAACCTACAATACTACAAGCTACAACTACAACAAATCAATGATCAAATCATCAATCATCAATCATCATCAGAATCATCATCGTCATCATCCTCCTTATCCTCATCTGAAGTATGAGTAGCATCCAAGTCTACAATGGGATTATGGCTTGATTCCCATGGCCCTTGATTTACCCTCTAAAATTTTGGAGAAAATCAGCTCCAAAATCCTTTGAAATCAACTATGTAGCAGCCCCAACAAAATTATAAAAAAAAAATCCACCAATTGCAAAAACCACTAAAGAAAACCCAAAGATATCTGTGAAAAAAATATATATTTTAAGTAGCTTGAAAATATGCCAACCCAACAACTCTCCAAGACTCCAATCAACTCTTCAAATCTGCAAAAATTATCCCTCAGAACAACCCTACAAAAAACTCTTTGAATTCTCCTCACTGAACTCAGCTCAAGAATTGCAAGAGACTCGAATGAATAGTGTGAGTGAAATAGACGGGTTGGGGGTGTTTAAGTAGCTTTAGAGGGGGCCTAGGGTAGCGTTAGTAACTAGGAAAAAAAATAATTAAAAATAATTAAAAATAAATGAAAAATTAAAAATAAAAATAAATATTAAAAAAATAATAATAATATATATATTAAAAAAAAAACAAACAAAAAAAAAAATTGTTTTTTAATGCATAGTTTTGTGAACAGGTGGAACCGATCTCCAAACTGGACCGGTACTGAACCGACTGGTTCGGTGTCAAAACCGACCAGTTCAGTACCGAACCGGTCATTTCCTATTCAGAGGGCCGGTTTGGACCAGTTTTGCCTCCAAACCGATCAGACCGGCCAGTTTTCCAGAACCAATTCGATTCTGATAACACTAATTTGAACTTTGGCATTTATATAAAATATATGCCCACCACATAATTCGACCATGCGGGCTTAATATATGCTTTGAACTTTGGACCATAGCATATAAAAATGTGATTTCGACCATGTTGCAAAATTCAATTAGAACTTTGGAGAGGGTCCACTAGAGGGGGCACGTGGCAGCCCCTGGCTGCACCACATGTCAGCCTCCGCTTGGGTTGTCCCTAACCATAAAAAAAAATTCGAATTCATTCTTACGAGTAGATATAAAAAAAATTCACCTTCAAACCAAACTGGCGAATCCTACAGTGACACTTGTCACAATGTCATTGAGAGAAACTAAAGAATATTCCCTAAATATAATTAAATTTGTTGACTAGACTTCCATGTCATCCTTCTGTCATGTTCTGCAAATTTTTTAGTTGTTTAGGAAAACAAACAGCAGGCTCTATCTTCTTCATCCGGACTCTGTTTTTGACGAAACAAATTGTGTTGGATTCCTCGCGACAAGCTCTTTGCTATTGTTTAGTTTCCAATCAATTTTGAACACTTCAATTTTTGAGCTTTTACACTGAGCATCTAACCATTCCTCACCACTAGAAGCCTTTAAGACCCCAAAATCTCTTTGATTACTAATCATGTGGATGAGAGTATTTTTCTCTCACCCTTCCAGTCTCTATCCACTGAAATTTTCCCATTTTCATCAATTGGAGCTTTTCACAAAAACTTAACTTTTTCCTTAACTCTTGCGACCCTCTCTTGTTGTTCTTGACATCGTCATGTTGCAATTTCCATGAATTTTTAGAACAACAAACTATTCTTTTAGAAACCATCTTGTTCCTACGTTAGTGATCAATCAAAGGAAACTTAAAAATTGTCTCACCTTGCACACTATCGCCATGGCAATTCTTAACTGATCTTTCTTTGTACTTGCGTCGACTCTTAACCAAGTATTTTCGCCATTGTCATGTACCCTTTGGAAACCAAAAACAAGCACTTGTGGAACCCATGCCTTCCTTTTCAAACTTCTTTGTCATTTTCTCTTTGACCTTTTCACTTTCTTGAACCGGCATGTTGTTTCCAACACTTCTCAACACTGATGTTGACTGCTACAAATGTTTTACATATTGTTCACCTCCTTTCAAAGGAAACCTATTAGAGTCCTAAAACATCTCATTACAAGCATAAGAAACCTTAATGAAATCAACTTTTTCATTCGATGCATCTTTTTGAAAGGTTTGATTCAAAACATCTCTATGTTTGATCATTAACAATGTCAAATTCTGACTTGCATTCATTATCCTCTTCATTTATCCTGCATGTATGAGAGAAAAACTTGTCTTCTTATTATGCACTCTAAGTATGTACTCAATACCATCTTTAAACAAGTGATACTTATTCTCATGGTGATGAAATATTTATTTCCTATCATACATATAAGGACTTCCCAATACAATACCTGATATCTCAAGCGGCACCACATCAAGTTCAACTTCATCAAGAAAGTTTGAATTAATGGTGAATCTTAGTATGTACTTCCTTGTAACCTGCAAGTTTGAATTCTTGCATATCCACCCTAAAGGATAAGGTCTCGGATGTCTAAAAGTTTCAAGGTGTAGTTGCTTAACCAAGTCTTCAGAAATCAAGTTAGCTTGTGACCGACTATCAAAAAGTGTGTCTATCTTTGTATGTTTAGAGATGACTCTAATATGGAAATTTTTTATTATTGTATCTTCATCTTGAGTGACATTGGAACAATTTGAAGAAATAGTGCTTGCTATGTGTTTACCTTTAAAACCCATGGATGTAATCTTTGTTTCATCTCCCGATTCTGAACCTAATTCATGTTCAATTATAGCAACAGTTTTCTTCTTTTCTTTGGCTTCAACTCTGGATGAAGTTTCCAACAGTGGTATTCATCATGGACAATATTCAAATAATGTTTACATGTGAGTTTCTCTTTCTCTCTCTTCCATAAAACTTTCCCGTTCCTTTACCCTCACTATCACTTTTCTCATCTATGTTATGTTTCCCTCTTGCGTCTAAATGTGTGGCCTGGACACAAACCTCATTTATGTTTGTAGGATTAAACATGAGAATAGTGTGCCTAAGGTAACTATTGAAACCCCCAATATACTTTAACAAAGTTTCTTGAGAATATAAATTAATACCCAAAATAATAGCTCTTCTCATAAATTCATGAGTATAATCTTGCACACTTTTACCTTTCAATTGTCTAAAATTTTTCCAGTCCATAATGGCCTTTTGCATGTAAGCTAATGGATAGAATTTCCTTTTAATGGCAGCAATAAAACTTGACCAAGAGATAGAGATCTTACCATAGTGTTTAATCTCTTCTTGAGTCCTTTCTTCCCACCATACAAGTGCAGATCCTTCCATCCTCAAAGAAGCTAATTGAATCTTTATGTCGTCTTCATGAAGGATCTGAATTTTGCAATACACCTCCAATTGACGTATCCAATGGTCCAATTTCTCTGCATTTATCTCGCCATTATACATTGGAAGCTCAAATTTGACATCAAGTTTGAATAAGGGTGTTTTTCCTTTTGTGGTATTTGAGTGAGCATGGGTAGTTTATGTGGTGGAAGTGGAAGATGATGTTGCTGGTGATGATGAGGATGAAGATGAATATGGTTGAGATGGAGGTGGCTTTCCTCCACTACCCTTTGAATAATTTTCTTCATCCTTCTTATCATATGAAGTTCCTTCTCCATGTGGAGGCTTAGAACCTTCTCCTGCCATCCCAACAGTAAATGCATAAAACATAATTTAACCATCCTCTTTATGTCATTGAAGTCTTTCTTAACATCATCATCTTCTAAATGACCTTCAGTTTCTCCAAAATCTGACATGATGTCTATGGATTCAAGCTCAGCGTCTGGTTCAACTTGTACCTCTTCAATCTCAACTTCATGAGATAAAACTTGAGGTGCTTCAAGTGCACTTGTGAGTGAAACTTTGGGTGGAGATGGTGCCCTTATGGCTCTCCTTCTTCTGGTCCTAATCTCAGGACTTGCAACCAACAATTTCCCTTCTCCTCTCTACAACTTTAACCTTGTAAGCATCACAAATGTGCAACCATTAAAACAATACTTGCACAAATCTCAGGCAACTATCAAAAAAATAACCTTTCCTTTCAACCAGCCTCTGATGCCAAAATTGATCTAAATTTGAATGTTAGTTTTTTTGTGCTAATTTCATCTTCAGATTTAAAATTTATTTTCTAATCTTATGCTTTATGTGCATACGCTTCATTGGTGTTTATGAGTGTCAAATAGGTAAATGAGCTGAGTTTTTAAGTTAAATTTAGGAGCATAAATCATGAATAACAAATGTTGAACAGCAGCAAAAACAAGTACAACAAACCATCACAATTGATCCATCAACACAGTGTTTTGATGAAGGAGTTCACCCCTCCTAGGCTACATCTCCTTGGTCCAGCTTCCATGGCTTGGGCCTCAGTATTAGCTCAAAACTGCAAAATTTGTTGTTTTCATTCACCTACAACTCCTAAAACTTGCTTCGATGAGTCCAAAATGTCCAAATCTATCAGAAATGACTCTTCTTTCTCTCAATTTGGTCGAAAATTTCAAAATATATGCCTCATTTAATTTTCCTAGGAAATATCCTCCAAATCTGGAGAAGACTCCAGTTAAGACTGCCAAATTTGGAGAACTCGTCGGCTTTGGAGGCACCTCTAAAAATCCACCCAACTAATCTTGGATTTAATTAATGATAATGGCAGATTAATTGTGGATAAGCTCGAAATTACGGTGCATAAGCGCATTTAGTGGGAGCACTTTGATAAGGTTATGTGGTAAGGACACATGGGGAGGGGGTTGACCCCCTCCTTCCCACTGTTGGAGTAACTATATGACATCAAATATAATTCTAAGACATAGACTGTTAAGTACTAACGTTGTGGGCTATTGGTTAGCCGCTCCATTTGTTTGTTAGAGGTCATGGGGTCAAGCCCCAACCTCCTCCCTTCCGTTGTTGAAGAGTTTTTTCCCCAACCATATAAAAAAAATATAACCATATAAAAAATGGTTGTCCCTAACCATATAAAAAAAAAAATTTGAATTCAACCTTAGGAGTAGATATAAAAAAAAAAATCGCCTTCAAAACAAACTAGCAAATCCTGCAGTGACACTTGTCACAGTGTCATTGGGCGAAACTCAATAATATTCCTTGAATATACTTAAATTTAGATCTAATACATTTGTCATCCATAATGTAGATGAAATGTCTTTCGGATTAATCACATCAATAGGATTAGGTCAACGTTTCGAACCAACTAATGTGATTCATACTCAGGACAAGGTGGAGAAACTAATCAATCTTGATGAATAAATAGAGGAGATGCATCATTGCGCAGGAATAGCCGCTGAGAACTAGTTGTTAAAAACTAGCCATTAAGACTAGCCATTAAAAACTAGCCATTAGGAAGTTAGTTAAGAATTCAAATTAAAAAAAATTAATAAAGAGGGGTTAAAAAAAATTAAAAATAGATTAATTAAGAATTTAAATTAAGTTTAAAATTTTAAATAAAATGGGTTAAGAAATTTCTATATAAATTATTAATTAAATATAATAGGGAGGGTTACAATTTTTAATTTAATAAATAAATAAAAATTAAAAAATATATAAATAAATAAAATAAACCTATTAATTAATTCATTCATTCATTCATTCATTATATAATTAATTAAATCAAATCAAATCAAATCAAATTAATTAAATAAATAAAATTCTAAAAAGGGGTTAAGAATTTATTATTTAATTAAAATAAAATATAATAGGGAGGATTAAAAAATTGTAATATAATAAATAAATAAATAACAATAAAATGAAAATAAGTAAATAAAAACAGAAATAAGTAAATTAAATAAATTAAATAAATAATTTATTGTATATATGTGTTTATAAAATAAAAACAAAATTATCTGGCAAGCGCTCGGGTCTAGCTCTTACTTAATTTCTAACCATCATCCCGGTTGAGATTCTTAGCATGTCGTTCAATTTCGATTGCATCACTTAATTTCCTATGGTGGAAGTGATTTACTTGGGCAACGACTTTGAAGTCTTCAATACAAACATGGTGACAAGATTTCTCCACATGCTCAGCAAGTGCTGAGGTCTTCAATACAAACATGGTGACAGGATTTCTCCACATGCTCAGCAAGTGCTGAGGTACGGGATCGATTGTATCAATCCCATACCTCAGCACTTGCTGAGCATGTGGAGAAATTATGTCACCATGTTTGTATTGAAGACTCCAAAGTCGTTGCCAAAGTAGATCACTTCCACCATAGGAGATTAAGAGATGCGATTGAAATTGAACGACATGCTAAGAATCTCAACCAGGATGATGGTTGGAAATTAAGTAAGAGCTAGACCCCAGCTATCGCTAGATAATTTTGTTTATATTTTTATAAACATATATATATATATATATATATATATATATATATATATATATATATATATATATATATATATATATATATACAATAAATTAATTTATTTATTTATTTATTTATTTTATTTTATTTAGTTATTTCTGTTTTTATTTACTTATTTTCATTTTATTGATATTTATTTATTTATTTATTATATTAAAAAAATCTAACTCTCCCTATTATATTTTATTTTAATTAAATAATAAATTTCTTAACCTTTTAATTAAAATTTCTTAACCCTTTTTAGTAAAACATTGTAATTTAATTAATTTATTATTTACGATCTAAGACTTTTGTGATCCAATAATGTAGATGAAAATGTCTTTTGGATTAATCACCATAATCGTAACTAACCCATTTTTAATAAAAAATTCTTAACCCCTTTTTTAGAATTTTATTTAATTAAATTATTAATTAATTAATTTATCTTATTTTATTTTATTAATTGATTAATTAATTAATTAATTAATTGGTTTATTTTATTTATTTATATTTTTTGTTATTTTTATTTATTTATTAAATTAAAAAATTTAACCCTCCCTATTATATTTAATTAACAATTTATCTAGAAATTTCTTTAAAAAAAATTCTTGACCCATTTTAATTTAATTTGAATTCTTAATTTAATTCATTTTTTAAAATGTCTTGACCCCTTCTTATTAAAATTTTTAATTTGAATTCTTAACTAACTTCCTAACGGATAGTCTTAACAACTAGTTTTTAACAACTAGTTCTCACCGGCTATTCCCAGGTAATGATGCATCTCCTCTATTTATTCAACAAGATTGATTAGTTTCTCCACCTTGTCCTGAAGATTAACCACATTAGTTGGTTCGAAACGTCAACCTAATCCTAATGATGTGATTAATCTGAAAGACATTTCATCTACTATACTTAAATTTGTTGACATTTCATCTACTATCATGTCATCCTTCTATCTTGTTCTGCAATTTTTTTAGTTTTTTAGGAAAATGAACATCAAGCTATATCTTCTTCATATGGACCCTGTTGTTGACGAAACAAATTGCGCCAAATTCCTGGCGACGAGCTCTTCATTGTTGTTCAGTTTCCAATCAATTTTTAGCACTTCCATTTTTTAGCTTTTACACTGAGCACTTGATCAAAGCCCAATCTGGTGAAATAGTTGTTGATCCAGGTGTACCAAGCACGGGGTGTTTGTAACAATCCATACAATGCTCGATTGAGTCTGTACACATGCGATTCTTTGTCAAATGTCTCAAATCCTTTCGATTTTTCAATATACACCTCCTCCTCAATCACTCCATTGAGGAATGTTGTCGTCACATCCATCTGATGGATCGTCCATCCCATTTGTGTTGTAAGTTCTAGAATTGATTTGATAGAAGAGTACCTTGCTACTATGTTAGGTCTCTATATTACTATTATAGTCCCTTATTGTTGTTAGTGTAACCCCCTATTGTTATTATTGTACCCCTGTAACCCCCATATTGTTATTATTGTGCCCTTAAATTATTATTGTTAGGTCGGCTAGGATTACATTGTGGCCCCATGGACTCCTATATATAGAAAGGAGGTTTTGTAATTTGTATCATCCAAGAATTGTTCCTTCATGTAATATATTGGAGGTTGCCCCCTCGAAGTGGCTTATTTCTAAGGCGTTGATATCTCTTTCCTTCTATTTTTGGAGCTGGCTTCACAACATTTGGTATCAGAGCTTTGGATTCTAGGGTTTTGCTGCTCCAAACAGGTCATCGTGGAATTTTCGCTATAACTGTTTTTCTACAAAGTTTCAGAAGCTGAAATTTTTAGGGTGCAAAGCCAAAATCCTGGGGAACATCGTCGCACAATTTCAGAGCTTGGTTCGCAACATTTTCGAAGATATGATCTGTGGAAGTTAGGTCTTTTTGCAGGCTCCTTAATTTAATCTAAACAAGTCATCGTGGCATTTGCGCTATAACTTTTTTTCTACGAAGGTTCAGAAACTGAAATTTTTAGGGCGCGAAGCTGAAATCCTAAGGAAACTTGTCAAAAAATTTAAGAGCATGGTTCACAAAATTTTCAGAGATATAATCTATGGAAGGTAGTGTTTTTTCAAGCTCCTTAATTTCATCTCAAAGAGGTGATCGTGGGAAAATCTTCATAACTCTCTCTTTGAGAATCAGATTGGAGTGCCGTAAAAAGTGATCGTAATTATACGGACCGTAGTTTCTTTGCTATCAATTTCAGAGCTAAAAGATGAAAAATTGACACGTGGCAAGTCATACAATTTTTCTCTATTGAACCAGTCCATAATTAGGTCATTGTGGGAGATTGGACATAACTTTGCCTTGGAGAATCCAAATCAAGTCAGACCTGTGGCATTCGAAAGATAATTCAGAAGGCTACCTCAGTGCCAAATTTTAGATATTGAAGAGACGCAATCACAGAGATAATCCAATTTCAATATCGAGCTCCTCAAAAGCAAGAAAAAGGTGTGTATTTTTTTTCCAAATTTCATAAGTATTGTTTGAAGAATCAATTTGAATTGATTCGAAGGGCATATTGTAGAATAGATATCAGTATTGAGTTCTAAGAAATGCCCTGTAAAAATAATTCAACGCCCATTAAGCCTTCATATGGCTCTACTATGACTCATGAAGATGAAGAATTGCAACATGATCTATCAAAATTACAAGAGCAAGTGCACCAAATTTCGCTCTCGCAAAGAGCAACAAAAAATGAAATGGAATTTTTGAAGAAAGGCGTGGAAGCGAAGATGGATGGTTTGAAGAAAGGCGTGGAATCTAAGATAGATGGCATGGAAGCTAGCATGGAATCTAAGATGGATCACATGGAAGCTAAGATCGATGAAAAAATGAAAGACAACATGGAAAACATGAAGAATGATCTAAAAGCAGACATGGAAGGTTTGACAAAGTTGATACAAGAAATGTTTCCTAATGGTGAAAATATAGTAGAGGAAACTCATGATGAGAACAAAACAAATGTTAATCGTGACTTCATAAACTCTAATGTTGGCGGGAAGAACCACCAGATTCCAAAAATGGATATGAGGAAGTTTGATGGAAAGGATCGTGTAACATGGATACTACAAATGGAGCAATATTTTGATCTCCATAATGTGCAAAACACACAAAAGGTACGCATTGCAACTTTACATTAGAACAAAATACATTTGTATGGTATCGATGGCTTTGCTCCCTTAAAAAAATTGTCACTTGGTCAATTTTTACGGAGGAAATGATAGCACATTATGAGGATACAAAGAGCAACACCTTCTTTAGCCAATTGATAAATCTCAAACAAAAGGATTTAGTGGGGGAGCATATTGAGGACTTCCAAAAATTGAATATTAGGGTAACTAATAATCCAGAGGAACACAGGATTGATCTCTTCATAGGTACTTTAAAGGATAACATCCAACATGAAGTTCGCGTTTTGGAACCTGATTCATTGGAGAAGGCATTCAGGTTGGCAAGAAAAATTGAATTTAAAATTATGGTGACAAGGAAGCCTACCATTCACTTCTATAAAGAAGGAAGTGTTGCTACGCCTAGATTTCCACAACCTACAAGGTTGACACCACAACAATTGTAAGAAAAAAGAGCAAAAGGGCTTTGCTATAGTTATGATATAAAATACACTAAAGGTCATAAGTGTGCTGAGAAGAAATTATTTTACATAGATTGTGAAGAGGAAGAAGAAAATGAACAAGAAGAGAATATACACTAGGAACCAGCCCTAGAAGAGGAATAAATGAGTCTGATCATATCGTGTAATGCATTGGCAGGAATTACCACTCCTCAAACTCTCAAGATAGAAGGAAATATCAAGAAGAAAAAGTTAGTAGTGTTGATTGATTCAGGTAGCACCCATAATTTTATTCATTGTAAGGTAGCCAAGGAATTGAATTTTTTCCTATACCCAGCACCAGAATGTCAAGTGATGGTTGCAAATCGAGGAACTATAAATTGCTCTAGAAAATGCCATAATATCAAGCTAACCATGGGGGAATATGTATTGAATAGTCCAATGCTTTCCATTCCTATGGGAGGTGTTGATGTTGTACTAGGAGTAAAATGGTTACAATCTTTGGGGATGGTAGCTTTTGATTTTCAAGAACTTTTCTTGAAATTTTTTCAGAAGGAAAGGAAGTCGAATTACGGGGTATTGCAGGGAAGCCAGGAAAGATAATAAGCTCTAATGTCATGAAAAAGCTTCTAAAGAAATAACAATGAGGCATAATTGCACAATTATGCTCACTAGAAGTTCCAACATCAAAATCATCTATTTCTACAGATCTCCAACAAGTCTTGGACAATCATTCCAAGGTGTTTGAAACTCCCAAAGGACTCCCACCTATTCGTGATTATGATTATGCTATTCATTTCATTCCGGGAATTGTTCCTCTAAACATCAGGCCTTATAGATATCCTTATGTCCAAAAGAGCGAAATTGAACGTATGATTGCAAAAATGTTAGAGACGGGTATAATTCAACCTAGTCAAAGTTCTTTCTCTGCTCCTGTAGTATTGGTACACAAGAAGGATGGATCATGGCGCATGTGTCCGGATTATAGGGAGCTCAATGAGCTCACCATTAAAGATAAATTTCCCATTCCTGTGATTGATGAATTATTGGATGAATTACATGGAGCAATTTATTTTACCAAGTTGGATCTTCGTTCAGGATATCATCAAATTAGAATGAAGACCGAAGATATTCCAAAAACAACATTTCGAACTCATGAGGGTCATTATGAATTTTTGGTCATGCCTTTTGGCCTTACCAATGCACCTTCTACATTTCAAGGGCTGATGAATTCCATTTTCAAACCCTTCCTTAGAAAATTTGTGCTAGTATTTTTTGATGATATACTAATCTACAGCAGGTCTTGGAAGGATCATGTTGAACATGTTGACAAGGTGCTCAAATTATTGCAGGAGAAACAATTATATGCAAAAACATCCAAATGTTTCTTTGGAGTACAAGAGGTGGAATATCTGGGTCATATTGTATCTCATGAGGGTGTTAAGGTAGAACCTAACAAAATTAAAGCCATTAAGGAATGGAAAGTCCCCACAACCATAAAGCAGTTGCGAGGATTTCTCGGGTTAACAGGGTATTATCGCAAGTTTGTTAGGAATTATGGGAGAATAGCAACACCTCTAACAACATTATTGAAGAAAGATGCATTTTCATGGACTCCTGAAGCAACTAAGGCCTTTGAACATCTTAAAGAGGCAATGTGCCTAGTACCGGTCTTAGCTACGCCAGACTTCACAAAAACCTTTATTGTGGAATGTGATGCCTTAGGAAATGGAATTGGTGTTGTTTTAATGCAGGAAGGAAGACCCATTGCTTTTGAAAGTCGTCCAATCAAAGGAAAGTATTTACAGAAACCTATTTATGAGAAGGAAATGTTAGCAATACTGCATGCACTAAAGAAATGGTGAACTTACCTAATGGGAAGACACTTCAAGGTAAAAACTGATCATGATAGTCTTAAACACTTTTTGGAACAAATACTATCTTTAGAAGAGCAACAAAAATGGGTCACAAAGATGTTGGGTTATGACTTTGAAATAATCTACAAAAAAGGAAAGCTTAATGTTGTTGCAGATGCACTCTCAAGAAAGAATGAAGAGGTGGAAGCATTGCTTTGTGCCATTTCTATTATCCAACCGTATTGGATAACCGAAGCAAGAGATGAATGGAAGAAGGACAAAGATGTATGGACACTCATTCAAAAGTTGCAGCAAGATCCTAGTACATCTGATACATTTAGTTGGAAAAATGATTCCTTATGGTACAAAGATCGCTTATATCTTTGTAAGAATTCCCAACTAAAACAAAAGATTCTTTTGGAATTGCACATTTCTCCTTTAGGAGGACACTCGGGATTTTTAAAAACTTACCACAGGGTGAAGAAAGAATTTTTTTGGGATGGCCTTAAATCTGATATTCAAAAGTTTGTGGCGGAATGTTTGGTTTTCCAGTAGAATAAAGTTGAGACAATTAAGACCTTGGGACTTCTACAACCTTTATCCATTCCAATTCAACATTGGGAGGAGATTTCAATGGATTTTATCACAGGTTTACCTAAGTCCGAAGGAAAGAGTGTCACCATGGTGTTAGTTGATAGACTTACCAAGTATGCACACTTTTGTGCATTATCTCATCCATTTAAAGCAAGTACAATTGCTACTACATTTATGGACACAATTCAAAAGCTACATGGAAACCCAAGGGTTATTGTGAGCTACATAGATCCCATTTTTACTAGAAACTTTTGGACGGAGTTATTTTCTTGTTTGGGTACTCAATTAGCTCATAGCTTATCTTATCATCCTCAATCTGGTGGTCAAACTAAGATAGTAAATAAATGTTTGGAAGGATATATTCATTGTTTTGTATCTAATAAACAAACACAATGGATCAAGTGGTTACCTCTTGCTGAATGGTGGTATAACACTTCCTTCCATACTGCAGCAAAAATGACCCCATTTATGGCACTTTATGGATATCATCCACCATCCATCACATCATCTTTAAGGGAAAATTCGAAGGTTCAAGCAGTGGAAGATCACATCGGGCATCAACAAGAAGTTCTCCAACTCTTAAAGGATAACCTGAATTTGGCACAAAATCGAATGAAACAACAGGCAGATCAACATCGTAGCGAGAGAATTTTTGATGTAGGAGATTGGGTATTTTTACGGCTACAACCATACAAACAAATGTCCCTCAAGCAAGCAAAGAAGGATAATAAATTCTCGCCAAAGTACTATGGTCCTTACAAGGTGTTGCAAAAGATTGGTACTATGGCATACAAATTGGAGCTTCCTGCTTCTTCGCGAGTACATCCAGTTTTCCATGTTTCATGCTTAAAGAAGGTTATAGGTGAAAATCTTCCAGTTCAAACAATATTTCCAGAACTTGATGAGGAAGAAAAAATCATATTGGAACTTGAAGCGGTCATGGAAACAAGAACTCGATAGCTACGGAATCGATCAATTTCAGAGTATCTCATCAAGTGGAAGAACTTACCCACCGAAGATTCTACATGGGAGGATGAGAATTTTATACAGAAGCACCCAGAGCTACTCAAGCATTGAGGACAACACTTTTTTGAAGGAGAGGGGCATGTTAGGTCCCTATATGACTAGTATAGTCCCTTATTGTTGTTAGTGTAACCCCCTTATTGTTATTATTGTACCCTTGTAACCCCCATATTGTTATTATTGTGCCCTTAAATTATTATTGTTAGGTCGGCTAGGATTACATTGTGACCCCACTAGGATTACATTGTGGCCCCATGGACTCCTATATATAGAAAGGAGGTTTTGTAATTTGTATCATCTAAGAATTGTTCATTCATGTAATATATTGGAGGTTGCCCCCTCGAAGTGGCTTATTTCTAAGGCGTTGATATCTCTTTCCTTCTATTTTTGGAGCTGGCTTCACAACATACTAGAGCAAAGGTCTCCTCATAATTGATTCCCTCCACCTGAGAGAACCCCTTAGCCAAAAATTTGGCCTTTTGTTTCTCGATGCTTATGTCTGATGCTTGCTTCACCCTGTAGATCCACCTCGAAACTACCACTAACTTGTTCTCTCGTCTTCGGGCCACTTCCAAAACATTGTTACTAACTATGAAATCATATTCCTCTACAATGGCATCAACCCATGCTGGATTTTTCACTTCTTACTCGAATTATGATGGTTTTGTCTCAACTAGATCACTCATCAGATCCATGTACCCAGTGTATTGATCTGGTGACCTCCTCTATCTGCACTATGAATTGGGTGATCCCACATTCTCTCTAGCATCATGCAATAATCTGTTAGCTTCCCTAGTGCACTTTCTTCCTCCTTTGGAAGTTTCTGTTGAATGGGTGCTTCCACTCCCCACTCCTATGATTGTGACTGCTCCACAACATCCTGAGGTTCCTCCTTTGGAGAAAAAATCTCCTCATCTACATTCAACTAAAGCTCCCTCTCAAGGGAACATCTCATGGCCTTCTCTTCATCGAAATTCACATCTCTACGAAAAATTGTCATCCTGTGAGATGGCAGGTACACTCAATAATTGTGAGGTGTATCAGTATACCCCAAAAATATGCCCAACTCAGTTTGTAGGCTCTAGATTTTTCCTTGCATCCTTGGAAACATGACAGTAAACTGATGAACTAAAGATCCTAAAGTGTGACACATCTGTTTTATTCCCTAAAAAAACTTCGTCTAGTGTACTCATCATGAGAATCTGACGAGGAATCTCGTTCTGCACATATATCGTTGTGTTGCATGCTTCAGCCCACAAGTGCAATGGTAGGCCCTGATCATGCAACATCATCCATGTAGCTCCCACAATGCTTTTGTTATTCCTCTCAACCACCCCATTTTGTTGTGGGTTATGGGGTGTTATTAACTCCCAATGAATGCCTTCCTTTGCACAAAATTTCTTAAACTCATTCGACACATATTCTCCATTGTTACCGCTCCTTAAAACCTTCAGTTTGTTGCCAGTTACTTTCTCAACAAGTGCTTTAAATTAACAAAATTTTGAGAATGTTTGGTCTTTCTTCTGCATGAATAAAATCCAACACTTACGTGAGAAATCATCTACAAATATAACATAATACATGTGCTTGTTTGCGGAGGCTATCGAGAAAGGTCCACACACATTTGAGTTAACTCTTTCGAGGATTGTTTGTGCTCTACTATCCTTTTCCTGAAAGGTGGTTTTGGTGTACTTCCCCAATCTACACCCTTTGCATTTATCTTGTTTCTCTAGTGCGCCCTTGGTAAGTCCTGTAGAAATATGTTGCATTATCTTCAAAGCTCCATGGTGAAAATGGCCAATTCTCGTATTCCATAATTCACATAATGTCTCGGCTTTACACCTTCTCTGCTTCCATGCTCAATGTTGCACGGTTTTCTACATCCAATTTGTAGAGGTTCTTCACCCGAACCCTGATTCGCTTCACTTGTCCTGTGGTGATGTGTCTAAGGAAATCCTTCCCTTTTCTAAATATCACATCGTAGCCATGGTCTTCCAACATAGAAACTAAAACTAAATTCTTCTTCAGACCCGAAACATATATGACATCTTTTAATTTGAGAGGGGAGCCAGAATCCCTCTGAGAATTAATTGTACTGATATCGGTCATGCTTTGTCTTCCATCATCTCCCATCTCAATGTGCATCTGGAGGACCTTCTCCTCGAATTCACTGAAAATTTATTTGTAGCCTGTCATATGGAATGAGGTTCCACTATTTATATACCATACACTACCCATCACCGATGTCACCATGCATGCAATGAGGGTGAAATCCAACTCAAATTGTGAAGCTAGAGCTTCACCTATCATTCCTCCTGATGGCTTCTTTACAGCCTTCTTGTGTGGACACTTCGTGGCATAGTGTCCCAACTCATGACAATGAAAGCACTTGATTTTCGACAAGTCTTTATTCTTTCTCGCTTGACCAGATTCTGCTTTTGAATGGGATTTATTCCCTTTCCCTTTCTTTTCCTTTCCATCCAAGGTGCAGTCCTCTTCATCCTCAACCTTGGATGAAGTTCCATCTCTGTTGCTACGTCTGATCTCTTCCTGCATGAGATCGGACCATAATTGCTCCTAACTTGGTAGTTTGTCTCTACCATTCAAAAAATCCTAATAATCGTGTCAGCTCTTGGGAAGACCCAAAAGAGCTAGAGCTACCAAATATTCTTTTGGAATAGTCACACTGACCCCACCAAGTTCATCACGACATTGTGTGAATTTTCTCAGGCACTTCAGAATTGATTCAGCCTTCTGCATTTTGATGCTTTGAAGCTTTTCCTTCAGTACCAGCTTCACGTGGTCATTGTTGTTCTCAAACAAATCTGTTAGTTTTTTCCACCACATGAATGGAGTTTATTTCCCGTGGAGATTCAAGAAAATATGATCTCGAACTCCCTCCAATATGATCCTCCTCGCTTTAGCTACATCCTTCTTCCACTGAGCAAGATCATGGGCATCAGTTTCTGGGATTTTTACTACATCTTTCTTGATGTAATATAGTAGATTTTTGTCATATAATAATGCCTCCATACAGATCTTCCATGCCACAAAATGTGTGGTTCCTTCTAGAGCATACTCGAGCCTGAGTCCGGTGGAAGTCGTCTTCTTAGGCCTGGAGAAATCCTGCAACATTGATCTTGAAATTTGAACCTCTTGCAAAGACAACTTCGAATTCTCTTCTCTACTATGAATCTAGCTCTGATACCATGTAGAAATTAAATGTAGATTCAATATTTCTCATGTAATGTTCTAAAACATAAGACTCAAATCTACTCTACTCATCTACAGATATCAATTCACGATTGAGAAGCAATATCAAAAGCATGCATCACAATTCAACACACATACACGGGGATATATCTAGAGGAAATCAATTGCTCAAAACCCATTCCTATATGTATTTCATTAATCATAAAATAGAGAATAAATACAATGCTTGCTCAAGCTTGAGCAACCTCTGCACAAATATAATCTATCTCATTGCCTCACAGTCTGACTCTAGCTAACACTTAGCCATGTCTGCCAAGCTCCTATTTCCTTGTTTTTTTTCCTTGGGAATTAGCCCCTATTATTTAGGGAAATTCCTTATCCATAACTGCACAATCCCTATAGGCCCTTCTCTGACTGCATGCACCACTTGTACAACTTGGATAATTATACAATTGATAGTACACTACCCTTGAACTCCAATATAAACTGGATAACTCATATTTCATGCATGCATGAGCTAATTATGGTTGATTTATTAGTTAATTGGCTGAAAACTAACGTTGCACCCCACTGTTATACCTCCTACTAGTTCCTCCAACAATTGGAACTAGTTTAACTAACCTTAACTTAATTTGACTGAATTAAATTGTTACAACTAAAATTAACTCAACCTAGGCACCTAAAATTTAGAAATCACTCTACACAACTCAAGTTAGGCCCTCAACTCGAATTAATTGAGCCAAATAAATGGAACTGAGTTAACTTATTCAGGTTGTCTTGTGATGTGGAATTTCGATTTTCTCCTAATTTAATTCAAGGGAGAATTAAATCAGGATTTATTTTTTCTATTTTTCAATATTATTGGTCTGAAGAATGTCTGCTTGGTCCAAAAATCACTAATATACAAGCAAAAAACATGTACATCAATGTCATGATTGTTGGAATTGTTGTTCCTTAAAGTTTAAACTCATTGACATAAAATTTGTAACATCGAAAAAATACCATCATTTCAACATGTTTAATAGTCAAATCAAACACATTGGCCCTAACAAGAAAGATGGAATTTGGCTATTTTTTACAACTAAAATATCATTTTCATATTTCAACAAATATGCAAAACAAGAATAATGGCATTTTAATTCCTACTATAATTGTAAATTTTGATGCAGTTGATTATAATCACATAAGAAGGAACTTTGTACAAGAATTGGTTGGTTCTAAAATGTTTCTTGTCTTTTGGTTAATAAACTTGTTATCTCTACGTTAAATAATTTGCTACTCAATAGACCACAAATGACATTCAACATGGATGTTGGTTACTCTAGAGTCTAACAACACCAACCTATTGAACATTGATGTCGATCCATTGTGTTCAATATCGAACATGCTCCGAGTAAATGATAAGAACTGTAATTCAACATTCTAGTAGTTTGACCAAACATGTTTACTTCGATAATATTTTAATTTGGGAAATAGAGTATACAAAAATTACAAAATTGTTGATCAAGAATTGTAGTGGAAAACAGTAGCTACAATTTTTTCAATTCCAACCAAACAATGAAATATTTTACATGACTAATTCACAGCTCAAGAGATAAATATCGATGTTACCATACCATTCTACTCCATGATTAGCTCAAAGTAAAGGAGTAGATCTTACCTTGATTAGTTCGATGTACTAACAAAGAAATATCAAAAATATAATCACTCAATCAAATACGCAGACAAAGAGAACCTATTATAATCAACAATAATATGAACCATAGAGTTTTATTCTATCAATATGAATGAACTATATAATTCAATATATAATTCTCTTGTACTCACATATATAACTATGTTAAAAATACACTAGCATAACAGATCATTAGCCTATGGGGTTAGCTAAACTAATTACCACCAATGTTGTTGGGCATTTGGCTAGTTGTGTAACAATAGTTGCCCAATTCAAATCCCTTTGGATTTCACACACTAGTCTACTACACTAAATTTACTAGAGATGCATCCACAAATGTGGGAAAGCGTCCCTTGGGTTTTCCCTTAGGAAGATAAAAGCAAGTCACTAATTCAATCATTTGTTTATTATTTAATTAATTTATTCAAACTCAATTAGATAACAGCATTCAAATTCTACTTGACTTGGCAACTCAAACAATTTAATGTTCTATTCAACTCCTTACTTAACCTACAACCATGTTTGAATTTCTTGTCTCTTTGTTTTTTCATCATCACAGGAAAAAAAAAAAAAAAAAATCATTATCGCTCTCCATTCTTCACTACATTCTTTTTACCATATTATTCCACGGATCAACCTATGCTCACTCTAATTTCCTAGAATGCATAAAATCTAAGTGTGGTACACTCTAATCCATGACAATTATGCTTTTCTGTTGGACACTTGTGATCCTAATTTCAATGTCACCTACAGAAATTTGCTATAATTTGTGTCGCATTTTATGTTCTAACTAGATATGAAGTTTTGTTTTCCAAACTCCCTTACACTCACCTTCATGCACACTACCAAGCACAACCATGGAGAGGGCGACATAGATTCCCAACCCCCTATTATTATTTTGCATCATCTTCATCCACTATTTTTGCTTGTTTGTCTCATCCATAACTAATGTGAAGATAGATTAATGCACATGCTAATAACCCCTATTCCAGGATAGGTGATTTATTTCCCCCCCCCCCCCGGTTTTGAGGATGATAAAACATAGGTAGGAAGAACTATAAATGAAGAAAACACTTTTTCCAACCCAAAATCTCATTTTAAAGAACTTCCTTTAAAGAGAAAACAACATAGTTGAACACAAGCTAGACAACATAACCTTGTTCACAATTAATTAGTTACGCAACCTCTCAACTCTACCCCTCCCCAAATATCCATAAGAACACAAAATATTAAACTAAGTCTAAATGCAACCATAGAGATGATCGCCAACTATGTGATGCAGTTGTGACGACTACATCTAAGTTTGTTGTGGCAATAAAATCCTTTTCAATATTGTTTTACTTCTTTTTCTCAACCTTGAAATTTAATATGGTTTCACACATGGTGATTCACAAGAGTTTCTTCTAGTTGTTAATTGGTCGACACTTTATAGCCAGCTTCTTTGTATATCACAACTATAATGAATATTATTTTTCCTCTCACAAACAATATGAACATGGCCCTTACAAACCATGATTATTGACCCTGAAAACATATGTAGAAAATAAGGCTATAGACTACACAGTATTGATTATATAATACATGTAGTCACACACAATAACTCAATCACAATTTCTATTAGATTACACCTACAAATAGAAAAGAGGGTACACACCTTATATCATAGAACAATGGTCAACATGATGACATGTCGTACAACATATATATATAAGCATTGTTATGCTAAGTGAAAACAGTTATCCCACTATTTTTAACTTATCATAACAATGGTTTTTTAAGTATAAATGGCGAAAGGCATCCCAAGTTTCAAGTAATGACTCAAAATATAATGTTAGAATGAGTAATGGCCATTTATTGGTTATCCCTATGTGTAACGTAGTAAAATCTATCAAAAAGGATAGTTGAACATCTTACGCTTAGAATGCGAAGTATAGCTTAATAATAGCCTTCCATATTAATTGCATTACCTTGGTCTTACTAATAATGATGCTCCAATGACTTTAGTCATAGGATAGTATTAAAGAATCTATCTTTATGAGCATGCCCTATGTAGAGAGAAGGATAAAGATCAACACCATATTAAGGAAACAATTGTCACTTTAGTCTCTTTGAGACTTTCCTTTATTCTATACATAGTGTTAAAAGAGAGATAGAGAGAGGGCACCCATTAAACACCACTAATTTACTTTCTATTTCAACAAACTTTGATCAATGTGAATCTATAACCTATCATTGTCTCATAGTGCTACATACAATTGTAACAAGAAAATAATGCACACTACCAATGTATCGTATAATTGCATATAATTGTAATAAGAAATAAAATGCACACCAGGGTATACCACTCTCTAAAGTTAGTGTTTGAATGTATTTCAAAACGCTGGAAAGTGGTAATAATATGTTCTCAATTGCTATTTTTGTTGCTCAAATTGTATAGGCATTGCGAAAACGACTCAGGTCGGGGGTTGTCACCCTGATCCCCAACCTCTCCGTTCTAGTTGTCTCCCAACAGCAGGCTATGGGGGGTAGACCATATGGAAATTAGATGATGAAAGACAAGTTGGGAAACAACGAGTTCGGGAAACACAGTTGAATGGCCTAGCTACCTAGTTAAATTTAGCAAGAATTTAAGGATTAGATTAAATCTATACTTGTGACCAGTGCCTTATGGATTCAATACTCTTTCTTTATAAATTAAGACCAAGTATCGGACAGACGAATACTACTCTGATCCTTAACTAACCTAAATTAAATGCATATCCTAAATCCTATATGTGATGCAAACATCTTGGTTAGTTTTAATTAATTTCCTAATCTAAGTATGACATTCCCTTAATTGTTTTGAAGCTAGGCTCCAAGGTAGGTTGTGGGAAGGAGGCCAACAGAAAGCAAGCAAGGGCTTGATTAACAATACCTTATGTTAGGCTCCTAGCACCCAGTGCCTCCGGCACTATAGAGACTATGGCTCTAATGATTGCAAGGTCACAGTGTTAACCACCAAAGAGTTTCTAAGCCCCTCAAGCTAGATGAGAAGGGTTTCCCTAGAAATCTATCAACCAAGCTTATGCTTGGAGGTAAGTTATCAATGCAAATTAACTTAGGATGTGATGCAAGGATGTTGATTGAGTCTTAGGCTATAATGATTTAGTACTTGAGTTATAATCTTGAACTAAAGAAACAAGTACTTTCTAATGATATTACGAGACAATCTTAACCATAAGAGAATGTGCTTGATGATACAAGTGTTAACAAGAAGAAAGATCGACAATATGCCAAAGATTCACAATAACCATAAGCCAATGTTGATCAGAGAGACAAGATCACTTATCCACCAAGAACAATTATCCATTGATTCCCTTTATAAGGTTAGCAACGTTCTTTAGATAATTATGAGCCCAACAAAATAATTCCAATGATTCCAAACGCTTAAGAGAACAAATTACTATAATGCAAAAAAATTACTCAACATAATGCAACTTGAGATTAAAGTGTTTCTGGAGAACAAGCTTATTTAAGTGCATTATTGGAGTTTTTTGAGACCATACAAGACAATGATGGGTTAGTGTATTAGCGATGAGATATTTCACCCACTTGTCCACTTACTCAGAAAACTTATGCAAACAATACTTTCAACCATGAGTAATTGTTATGGAGCATGAAACAACGAAAGCAATGAGT
Source organism: Pinus albicaulis (assembly GCA_034641835.2). Lineage (NCBI taxonomy): Eukaryota > Viridiplantae > Streptophyta > Pinopsida > Pinales > Pinaceae > Pinus > Pinus albicaulis. Next base: position 246,387,293 of record CM076577.1, on the reverse strand, counting down.
AAACTATATGATAGTTATTACTTATGTTTCAATGAGCAACAAATGAACTTATTGCAGTAGAAGATTATTCGCATGCCAAGAATCCTTATATGACTTGTATTCCAATTATCATGAGTAAAATAAGAATTTATAACAACAGTGATCAAATTATGACCACAGTAAGGTATTTAATGCCAAATGAGCCCAGAACTTCCTTGTTTCTTTCACTTAATATGAGGTTACTCAAAGAAACAAGAAAATCAAACTTTAGATGCTTCCTTTAAACAGTGACAGTCACGAAATTAACCAAATAATGAGTGCCTAGCAAATACAAATTTACTTATTACTGTGATAGGAATTTTAGGGGTTGATTTTATGCCAAATAGGTAAGACCTTTACCACTATTATGCAACTCATTATATGGTTGTAATAAGATAGTGAGATGAAGAGAGGTTAGAGACCAAACCGCTAGGCCTTGAGGCCTTGAAGGGACTACCCTCCTTGTTAAAATATCTTCTGATAATATGGCTACCTGTGAGAACAAAATTAATCTCAAAACGTCTACAACAACCATCAATATATCATCCCAACCAAAAATATATGAAGAAAACCCACAAAGATAGGAAGAGGGAAAGAAGATTCAAGGATCAAGGGGAAGAGGCTAATGAGGGTAACGATATTCCTATTGAAGTTTGCAGCAGGTGCTAAAGGGAGAACAAGGAGGTGAGAACGGAGAAGAAGTAGGGAGGAGGCAGAAGTAGGAATAGGACCTTTAGACCTGCAGCCAGGCCAAAAAAAGGTAGTGGAGGCTTGGATGAAGGGATTTTAGGATTTGTTGATGAGAAAAGGCAGGAAGGAGGGGCAGCGAGGAAGAAGAGATAGCGGCCAAGCTAGCATAGAGAATAAGGGTTGTCGCAGGGAGAAACAAGGGAAGTATTAATAAGGTAAGGGCCTTAGAGGCCATGGTAAGCAAGGTCGAGAGGAGGAGAGCCCTCAAAAGGGCATGTGGAAAATTTCAAAGGGAGGCCGAGAGGCAGTAGAGAAAGGAGAAGGGGCAAGGGTTAGAAGAGGGTTTTAGGGGTTGTCGCGGGGAGAAAAGGCCAGTGACAGGCAAGGATAAAGAGATAGGAGGGTTGTCTGTTGGTTTTGGAAGGTAGATAAGGCCATGCTAGGCCTAAAACCCTTAAAAAATCACTCAAACCCTTGCAAAAAGTTCTGATTTGCTTCAGATTCGTAAAATCACCAAAAAATCACCATAAAATGCCACAAGAAGGCAAGCGGCTTCCTTTCTTCCTTGGACGTTGAGCTTGGAGGAGAAATAGACCCTCAATTTATTTCTCAATTCTACGACTAAATATGATCTAGCAAACAAGGTGATTGTTGAGAAATCTAGGGCATTAGCAATAGATGATTTCTCTTTATTAGTGACTATTTGTGAATTATTTTTCCATCTTTAGATTAGGATCTTCTTCATCTTTGTTATCGGTGTTCTTCTTCATCAAACACTAACCAATGCATGAACATAAAATATACAAGAGACACAGCATATAGGTTATGAGCTAGGGCCAAAACCCCTCACTCTTTGAGAGGAAAACCCGCACAAATTCTTCTTATAGAGATTCCAACTGACGAATACCAAGACCAAGACCCTTGACCTAGTAGCCACTCCAAGACCAAGACATGCATTCTCTTTTTTTGTCTTCTTCTCCTTCCTTCTTCTTCTTTCACACTTGAAGGCATAATGTAGATCTTCAAAACTATCTTCACTGACAATGTCAACCTTGTTACCAAGAGAGTAACGATGTACTGAGATTGCAGCACCATCATGACATCACGACAGAAATAACACCGAAGACCAACTCTATAGTAGTACTGAATTCATATAGTACTTGTAGCACACCGAAATAGCCTTTTGTAGAAGTACCAAGCCACACCATAATCTCATCTAGGCATGTTGTTGTACCACACCATAGTGCAATGTCACTGAGTCATTGTACTCATGACTACACCCTTATCTTGAAGAGATCTGAACTATAGCTTGCCCACGACATAGTTCCTTAAAGTGAGACATATATCTGAACCCATTACAGTGATGTTGACTTATTGTCTACTCATCTTAATACCTTGGAGAAGTCCAAACTCTGTGGATTGTATCTTCACACCGAAAACTTTAGAGAGACTGAGTTCCTTGACTGTGGAAATTTGAGAAGCCTAGCCTCCCTTCCATAGTTGTTCGTCCATATATTGAGCCGACCTTTGCAAGTGAACCATTGTGACTTATTTATGTGAACCGACATGTGCATCTTTGAGGTCATCATCAAGAGGGTAAGTGTGCTTGTCTTAGAGTGCTTTCTAGAAACTTACTAAGTGTAACATGACTTCATTTACATGACTCTAATTATCTTTATGCCAAGATGATAAAATCCTAAAGACATCAAGAAGAATTCTTTGACCTATAAATAAAATTCTTGCTCATGAAACCCATGATGTAAGTAATACAATAAATACATTTTATTTTCCTTTCTCTCTTCTTTACATAAAATCATAATTACATTTCATTATGAATATTGAACCTAGTTACACTTTTCAATGAACCCTCTTAACTATGGAGGTATTCATAATGGTACTTGGTCATTCTCAATCTGAATAATTTCTCGTAAGAAGAATCGGATTGGTTATCCCATCTGTATAGCATCATATCAACCAGCATTGTCACATAGCAAGGCCTTAACTAACATCTCCATCTGTTCATGAGATCTTGAGCCTTAATGTTGGAGAGATCAATGATTAATAGACACCTTCATCAATGTCTCTCTTGGAACATACCCCACCTAGGTTCCAGGACTATTCTTATCTTCGATTCATAGTCCTCAAAGAATATCAGTCCTTCCACAACTACTTTTATCTTGGGTGCCCTAATACATCCTCAAAGAGTATCGGACGCCAGATGATTACCCAATCCTCCATTTTGTCTTCCCATGTGAAGACCATAATTTTGTGTGTATCTCTCCCTCAGAATTAGGGAGGACATATTCCATTAAGGAATGTACTCATTCCTATATAAGGAATGTAACTAAGCTCGGCTTAGGAATTACCAAGTTTCTTCTAAGTAAGAAACTTCCTTCCAGGCTCCCTCTTAATCAGGGGCCTGCAATAGCTCTTCAGGAAAATAATGGGACATCCAGCTGCTTTGAAGAACTCCTTCCTTCGATGTCATGAATTTCTTCTTCGTTGAGGAGTCTTCATCTTTAGGATCTCTTCATAGGGCATAGACCATCCATCACTTTCATCCACGAGTCATGTCATCATTTCTTCGAAGACTGATTCATCATTCTTCTCATCTAGTCTAGCTTCATGTCATGTTGTTATTTCGATACCATATTTCTTTCAAGGATCTTTCATCCTTCCATATGGTTGTCAACGGTGGAAGATACATACTTCCTTGTGGTATCCCTTCATAAGCTCATCCATATATTATTAAATTATAAACATGAAGACTTAAATGAAAAATTACCTTAGTGATGGTCTTTCATCATGACATCTTCCTGTAGGTATCAACACCCTTCACATATGTTGACACATTTCCTAAAGATCTGCATTGTCAAGGGTCTTCATCTTTTCCAGGCTTTTATTGGAGTCTACATATCTTTCTGAGATATTTTCTATTCAATTATTCTTGGTCTTCAAGGATGTTGATTGCCTTTACCATGGTTGCACTTCTTACGATCTCTTCCTTTCTTTCTTTAAACATATTTTATTTCATTCCCAGGAGCTTCCAATCAGAGTTCCTTAATTGTATTCAATCATCTCATCCTCCATATGAGGATATATTATGTTGATTTCATCTAGTTTGGACTATGCCTTTTGGCATCCTTCCAAAGGAGGAGATCATTTTCCTTTGAACATACTTTTTAGGATAGAAGTAGTGATCAATGTTACCTACAACCATACAACATGACATTATAATATTAAATACAAGCATACATACCTCATTTACCTTCAGGTCATCGAGGCTTCTTTTAACATCTTCCTTGATTGAAAAGGTCTTCAAGCCCTTGATCTGCTTCATCTCTTATGTCATCATAACATCATCCCATGAATTCCACAAGTTGGAGTTCCTGATGAAACACTAGCTTCCTCTCTAGATCGGTGAACCCTGCAATGAAGATTCCCTCAGAGAATCTTGAGGATCTTGCATATCCCTATCCAGCAGATGATTTCCTTGATGTATGATGAGTCTTGCCCTGGATGGATTCTTTCATCCAATGAGGCTCCCAAGAGCTATATCCTTCATATTTGATTGCCATGGATTTTGTTCCTCCTGCCCTTCATGATTCCCCATGGTGATGTCACAAGCTCTTGTTCCTAATGCTTTCATGATGCCATATTGCATCTTATTATTTATTACAACCATATCCTATGAAAGATCTAGGAGCTATGAAAATACCTTTTGTGAGGGAGACTATCTTAATTATAGTAAATATCTCTTACCCCTTTCTTAGGTCTTCTTTTCTTCAACTTCCTTCATCTTTCCAGTGATATGACTTTTCTTCCTCTAATGTTTGAGTTCTTTAACTTTCGGTACTCTTACCCTCAACTTGTCTTCTTCTATCTAGCATAGAAGCCACAAATTGTTAGATGAGGTAACTTTCTTGTCCTTTGGACATTTGTTATCTTGCACATTAGAACAATGATGATTATCCTTTTATCATTTCGTGATGATTTTCCTTCTATCATTTCTCCCATATCTCACAATTGAGATTCTATGAAGATCGATTCCAAGTGATATGACCTTCTTTTCTGCATCTTCAGAGAATATATATTTTATCTTATCATATATCTCTTTGATGTCTCCACTTCTACTACATAGGGATGAGGGGACCTTTCACTGATATAATAAGAATCCTTTGAGCCCTTTGATCCCTTTACATGTATTTAGATAATGCTTGACCTTTGGAGACTTTTTCATAGATATGATCAATAACTTTACTTTCTTCGAGGATTATATCGATCCTCCCTTTTACATGCAAGAAACTTTGATGACCCAACCAGCGTATAGATCTCCTTGCAAATAAGAAGTCATTTAATCGAATTTGATTATAGAATAAAAGACACTTACTTGACATGTGAAGATGAAATCTTCACCTTTGACACTTTGATGGTAGTTGAAGAAAGATGTATTGATGCTACTTTTGGGTGATTTCCTTCCAAATGAAAATTCCTTCTTCAGTAAAGGAGATTGCTCCTTTAGATCTACCTACCTTTGTTGATGGTGATTGCTGAGGATAATTTGATGCTTCCTCGGATGATCTTTTTCAAGGATAAAGAAGTGGTCCTTGCTTTAATGAGAGGGAACTTGTCTTATAACCTTTGAAGATGATGACAGTGCCTTTAGCCTTTTAGTCTTCAAGATACTTTGACTTTCCTCTTGAGGTAGACTTTCTTCTTCAATGTAGATCCACCTAGACCTTATGGCACCTAGTCATCATTTATGCACTGAATCCTGGACACTTTTATAGCACCGAGTTGTAGCTATCCTTTTTCCAAACTGTGTTTCTCTATCAGCACCGAGACTTCTACCAAGACTAAGGTAAGAGTGTCATATGATTAAGACAACGTTATAGCACTATACCATAGATCTATTGTACTACTAAAATCTTCGAGCACGGAGATTATCATATTACTGAGTATCACTTCATCGAGCCGTTATGTTACTGTAATTTGTGTTGTAAAAATACACTGAGAAAACATCATTGTGATATCGTGCCGAAATAGTGAGGAGATTTCACTATGGTGTCCAAACTTTGCCCAGGTTCTAAGCTCCAATCTGCACTGTGATCTTGGGATTTCACTGAGATTGAGTGTGTTCCTTTGACCGAGCCGAGTTAACATCCTTACTAAATAGCACTGAGATTTATAGCATAGAATGGCACCATATCCTAGCAGTATTAATAAATTCTCTTCAATCAAACTCAATGATCTGAAAATTTCACAGAAGTCTGCAACTGAATCTCTGAGATTTTATCCGAAATTTGATGTTTTTTGTTTTGAAAACCTTCAACTTGCTTAAATGCCATTCTTGAAAATTGATCCTTGAGTGTCTCTTTGATTAGATGCCCTTCCTTAACTTTAGTTCCATATCTATGACACCATGTTGAGAAATATAGGGCATTAGCATTAGATGATTTCTCTTTATTAGTGGTTGTTTGTGAATTCTTTTTCCATCTTTAGATTTGGACCCTCTTCATCTTTGTTATTAGTGTTCTTCTTCATCAAACAGTAACCAACACATGAACATAAAATAGACAAGAGATACAACTTGTAGGCTATGAGCCAAGGCCAAAACCTCTCACTCTTTGAGAGGAAAACCCACACAAATCCTTCTTATAGAGATTCCAATTGACGAATACCAAGACCAAGACCCTTGACCTTGTAGCCACTCCAAGACTGACACACATTCTCTTTTATTGTCTTCTTCTCCTTCCTTATTATTTCACACTTGAAGGCATAATGTAGATATTCATTTATATCTTCATTGTCATTGTCATCCTTGTTACCAAGAGAGTAACGATGTACTGAGATTGCAGCACCATCATGACATCAAAACAAAAATAGCATCGAAGACCAAGACTGTAGTAGTACCGGATTCAGATAATACTTGTAGCACATGGAAATAGCCTTCTATAGAAGTACTGAGCCACACCATAATATCTAGTCATGTTGTTGTACCACGCCATACTGCAATGTCACCGAGTCACTATACTCATAACTGCACCCTTATCTTGAAGAGATATGAACTGTAGCTTGCCCAGGACAGAGTTCCTTACAGTGAGACATATATCTGAACCCATTACAGTGATGTTGACTTACTTTCCATTCATCCGAATACCTTGGAGAAGTATGAACTCCATGGATTGTATCTTCACACCGAAAACTTCAGAGAGACCGAGTTCCTTGACTGTGGAAATGCAAAGAGCCTAGCCTCATTTATATAGTTGTTCTTCCATATATTGAGTCGACCTTTGCAAGTGAACCGTTGTGACCTATTTATGTGAGCCAACATGTGTATCTTTGAGGTCGTCATAAAGAGGGTAATCATGCTTGTCTTGGAGGACTTTCTAGACACTTACTAAGTGTAACATGACTTCATTTACATTACTCTAATAATCTTTATGCCAAGATGACAAAATCCTAAAGACATCAAGAAGTCGTCTTTGACCTATAAATAATTTTTTTGCTCATGAAACCCATGATGTAAGTACAATAAATACATTTTATTTTCCTTTCTCTCTTCTTTACATAAAATCATAATCACGTGTCATTATGAAGATCGTACCTAGTTACACTTTTCAACAGTGATTTGTAATAAAATAATTTATCCAATTAGTTTAAATTATTCCCAAAACACTTTTACAAAAGACTTGACTAGAATGGTAGGACTCACATAATATCTTGATGATAAATTACACCCTAGTTTTGGGGTGAAGCTAGAGGGAAAAACTCCGCCGATCATTTAGAAACACAGATGAATCAATGAGACAAAAAACCTCCTAAGATGAAATTTGTCGCCAAAATAATAGGCTTACCTAGGTTGTTACATACATATATGGTCTTACTCGGATCATTCACATTACAAACATTGCAGAATGGGTTTACAACTCTGATACACTAATGACTGATGATGAATTGAGGATATGTGACTGCTCGAACATGATGGAATTCCTTTGCTAGAATGTGTATTGTTATAGGGTAGTTGACACGGAGTGGTCAACATCTGTCTCTACTTGGGGACACATTGCTTCGTTGAAGGAATGTAAGAATCCAAAATTTACACCCAAACAACACACAAGTTCATATAAATAGCATCCATCCAAAAATCATCATATAAAATTAAGTACGTGACATAGAAGCTCTACTAACATGAAACGAAAATGCAATCTAAAGACAAATGAATTTTTTATCTATGAAACAGAATGTTGAAATGAAAACTACTTTAACTATAGAAATAAATAAGTAGGGTTAGAAATACAATACAGAGGATGCCCTATGGCATCAGATGTGTTCAATGAAGTCCTTTTCAAGCATCTTCCTTCTCTTTGGAAAATCCATTGGTTGTTTCTTTGATGTGCCATGTGCAAGCCTAATCATTTTAGGACCCTCATTTTGCATGGTAGGCATCATGGTTTCCATTTCCTTAGCATGTTTTTATTCTATAGCCAACAACATGTTCTTATGAGTGACCTGATTATCTTCCATGGAACCCATTTCTTTAGCATGATCTGCTATTAATTTTGTTTGATTAAGTTCCATGTTCTTAATGAGTTGAGTCCCGGTTAGTCTCCATATTCATAATTACATGTGCTTGATTCAGTTGCATATCTTTAACCATTTGAGTTAACTGCTTGATAAGATCACTTTCAGCTTCTTTAGTTTCCTTTACTTCTACTTTCACTTTGACCTTTCCCTTATATCCATATTTATCTTCAAAAGCATCAATGATTGATTGTAAAGAATCAAAAGTGTTATCAAGAAACTCAATGAACCAATCTAAGGCGTCTCCATACAAAGTGAGAACGAAAATCTTCATCTTCACATCTTCAAGGGTTAGAATATGGGCGATGCTTATGCAGAGGCTGAAATTCTGAAGGTGAGTATCAACAGCAAAAGCATTTTCATCTTGAAAAGGAGGAAACTGATCGATGGCTTTGTTAACTTCATAAGGATAATCATGTGAAGCTCCCAGAATGTTAGCAAAATCACAAGGAGCAAACAAGTCATCCATGACAACTTTCTTAAAGGGAAAAGGAGGGGCCAAATGGATGTTAGGGAGAGAGATCCTTGCTGAAGAAAATCAAGAGATCCACAAGAAGCAAGATTCTAGCAAAAAATTCCTATAAGAAATGAAAGAAGTGGAGTCACCACTTGAACATGAATCTAGCTCTAAGATCCAAAAGGCAAAAACAAAAAGGTTAGTGAAGGAGAAGCAGATGGATATCAAGGAGGGCTTCTTGTCTGAGAAATAATGAATGAATAAGTGGAGTCGTCACCCAAACAAGAAACTAACAGAGAAGTGAACAAGTTGATAAGAAGATTAGTGAGATATCAAAGTGTCAAAAGATGTGGTGCTCGACAGATTGAAAAGATGAAAATGGATTAGAAGATTATGATTATTGATGATAATTGTCATAACGCCAAAGCCCAATAAATTGGTCCCCAGCAACGGCACCAAAAATGTATTGATTAATGGGTCAATGAAATGATGAAAGATGAAATATTCAAGGATTAAGAAGAATGATGAGAATGATGTTACTACCAAGGTCCAATAAATTGGTCCCCAGCAACGGTGCCAAAAATATTGTCGCTCAAATTGTAGATGGACTGCAACAACGACTCAGGTCGGGGGTTGTCACCCTATCTCCAACCTCTCTGTTCTAGTTGTCTCCCAACAACAGCCTATGGGGGGTATACCCTATGGAAATGAGATGATGAAGGACGAGTTGGAAACCAACGAATCCGGGAGACACAGTTGAGTGGCTTAGCTACGTGGTTAAATTTAGCAAGATTTTAAGGATTAGATTAATACTTGAGACCAGTGCCTTATGGAGTCAATACTCTTGTTTTATAAAATTAAGACTAAGTACCGGGTGGAAAATTGTTGCTTTGATGCTTAACTAACCTAAATGAAATGCAAATCCTAAATCCTAGTTGTGATGCAAATATCTTGGTTAGTTTTAATTAAATGCCTAATCTAAATATGACCTTCCCTTCACTGTTTTGAAGCTAGGCTCCAAAGTAGGTTATGGGAAGGAGGCCAATAGGAAGCAAGCAAGGGCTTGATTAACGATACCTTTGGTTAGGCTCTTATTAACACAGTGACCTTGTAGTCATCAGAGCCATAGTCTCTGCAACACCAGAAGCACCAAGTGATAGGAGCCTAACATAAGGTATCGTTAATCAAGCCTTTAATTGCTTCTCGTTGGCCTCCTTCCCACAACCTACCTTGGAGCCTAGCTTCAAAACAGTTAAGGGAAGGTCATACTTAGATTAGGCATTTAATTAAAATTAACCAACATCTTTGCATCACATCTAGGATTTAGGATTTGCATTTCATTTAGGTTAGTTAAGCATCAAAGTAGCAGTTATCCATCCGGTACTTGGTCTTAATTTTAAAAAGCAAGAGTATTGACTCCATCAAGTACTGGTCTCAAGTATAAAGTTAATCTAATCCTTAAAATCTTGCTAAATTTAGCCAAGTAATTAGGCCACTCAATTGTGTCTCTCGGACTCGTTGGTTCTCAACTTGTCCTTCATCATCTCATTTCCATAGGGTCTATCGCCCATAGTCTGGTGTTGGAAGACAGCTATAATGGAGAGGTTGGGGATCAGGGTGACAGCCCCCGCCCTGATTCGTTGTCGCAATGCCTGTATGATTTGACCGACAACAGGTATTATTTTGTATTATCTCCTTTCCTTGATAATGCCCTCAAGAATGAAAATGTATTTTGAGTTTATATTGAATATATTGTTGTAATAGCTTTGATTCTTGTTGTTAACTAGCCTTGTGCCCTAAAGATTCTAGGATTTACCTTGAGTATTCTTTATAACTGGGGAAAAATGTCCCAAAAATGAGAATGTGATCTACAATCTAATAACTCTTATTGACTTTTACCCTTAGGCCTTGATACCTAAAACAATTATCAATATTTCATATAAGTTTGTTGTGTCATAGCATAAAAATTTGGATATGAATATTCTACAACTATAATCTACAGTGTCCTAAAGCTAAGACAAATTATTTGTTAACAGTGAGGATAATTTAAACATTTCATGTTGAAGGTCATCCTAAACAGATTACCTTGGTAAATAAAAAAAAATGGGTGCAGGAACAAGAATAATGTCGTGTTACATCAATTCAAATTCAGATTTTTCTATATTTACATTTTACTAATTAAAATTTGCACATAATACTAAAAGCAACAAAGATAAAGATTTTGAGCTGCCAAAGCTCAGGCTGAAACGTAATTCCATGCTTATCAGGGACCCAGTTCTCATATTGGCTTGGGAGGTTCAAACCGGCCACTTAGACGATTTTTCAAACATTGCACTCAAACTTCAAACCACTTACTGTTTCACGTACAGATACATTTTCCGTCAACATGTATTGGAATTTGGTTGGCAACAAGTTAAATAGAGGCGTTGCATGAGTACGAGTTATCAAGTCTTAAATTTTCGTAACAGCTTTGTGGAATGTTTTAGGCATGTCTTTGTATATGCAGAAAAAATTTCTTAGTTGCCAAAGAAATTGCATTCAGTTTGTCCAAAAAGGCACTTGCGGTCTTTATGGGCGGTTTTTTCATGTTGTGAGTTATGGGCTAAATCGGTCTTGAGCTTTTGGTGATCAGCTCAATATATACATACCTTCACATAGTTAAAAATGTCAGTTTACCAAAGATGGCAATATTTGTTGAAAAATGGCTCTCAACGAGGCAAGCTATCATGTAGCTTCACATGAATTTATCATCTGCTAGGATAGTCATTTATACCATACTGAAGAAAATATTGTCATCCATCTTATTTTCCTTCTGATCTCAGAAAACCACAGACCTTTTTCAAGGTCTTTCAAGGTCTGCGGCTTACAACACACAAATTAGTAAATTCTCAATATAACCGATTGCGTATTTTTATTATGGATGAAGATTTATATGCAATTTAACACAATATATCATTTCCTAATCAGTTGAGTCAGTAAATTTGGTGTTTCCATCTTGGCTCTTATTAACCGAATCAAGTCATTAGGTAAAGTCAGCAGCATTTTGTGAATGCGCATAGTTATATACAGCGGAGGAAGAATTTTGGAATCCCACAGTTCATGGACTGACACAACCAGATTAGGTATTTAAATTAAGATTGTAAAACATAGTGAATTACATGCATAGAAGAAAAAATTTGTTTTATCTATGACGTAGAGTGTAGAAGACTTTTTATCTGTGATCCTTTCTTCTCCTGATTCCCATTCATCTTGCCTGACTCAATTTCTTATTTGTATGTCTTCGCACTCTCTTGATGCGTCGCATTTGCATGAACTCCTATACCATTAAGGTTAGCTCTGTTTGAATGTTTCTTCTCTAGATTTTGACAACGATCCTGCGACTCCTTTTTTTTGGCAATTGTTTCACTTAACATTTCACTGGCAATAGAAGGAAGCCATTTTTCTCCCCGTTGTTGCTTCAACAAAGCAACTCTCTCTTCTTCTTTTTTTGCTGCTGCCTGAGCTGCCGCTTCCTTTTCTTGCAGTCTGACCAATGCCCTTGCTCTTTCCTTCTCTGCCTTCTCTATAATAATAGCCCCATCAACAGCAACAGACCGAATTTGAGACCGAAACTGGTATGGGATCACAAATGAAATTGCATATGAGATAAATAAAAATTTGTAGCATACTTCAAGAACATAAAATATCATATTTATTAAGTTTCGTAGCCAAACAATAATTCACAATTAACTTGTCAATCAGGCTACACATAAGTGTAGTCAATTACCTCTGTTGATTTCTCATTGATCTCTTTTCTTGGGAGTATTCTTGGTTTCTTTCTAGGGATCAACCTTTCTAGTGTCTCTGCTGACAAAAGATGGTGGAAAAATAAAAAGAGAAGATGAAAACCTTATCTGTCAATAAAAATCTCTACGTTGTAGAAATTGTCCATGTCCACATATAATGGGAATCAAAACATGTGATGTCAAATCTCAAACCACACTATTCTAACTCAAGAAAGGGTCTAATACCCCTTGATCTCTTTCTAGTTTTCAGAACTATTTTATTGAACATTCAAAGCATACCTACAGGTTTGACAGTGATCCCACGAGGTGCCCGCCTAAAAAGACGAATCTCATCCTCATGATCATCTATTGTGCTGTTGCAAACGTGAGATGATGATTCTGGACTGGCAATTATAGTCAAAGTCTTGTCTAGATACCTATGAAGGAGATCTTGGGCCTGCCATCAAAACAGAGTGCATTAAATCAGTAAAACTGTAAATCCCTAATACATTGTCATAAAATTGAAAAAACAAATGTTACCATATTAGTTATGTTGGTTCCTGTAGATATAAACAAGATATTGGATCCATATACAAAGTTTTTGACAATAGGAAAACAGATGATGTAACTAAGAGGATGATTAAAGGCTTAAATTTATAAGTGTCAACCCATCCAAAAGACTGAATTCCAAATAACCTTGTGTTAGAAAATTTAACAATTTTCCACTGCATTTACAGGATACTGAAACGCAGGAGCTGGTAAATGCATGCAAGGGATGTGTAGAAGCACACCCCCCACCTCCCCCGCCAAATTCTAGGGAATGCCTTAGGGGATCTTGGGATCGCCAACATAGGGGATCCCACCTGAAATACTAAGAAATATAAATTAAAATTTATAAAAACTGAAACATAGTTTACTGAAAACTTATACATAACAATGCACAAATAACTTTCATCATTACCTGTACCATAATAAATCATAAACTATACATGTAATAATGTAACATAACATAATAATCACGATTCAAAGATCATCTATTAATATTGTAATACTCTGTTAAAATTGGCAACTAGGGCCAAATTCCACCTTGGACAGCTCATATGATGGAGATGATATTTTTATTGGATTCCTCTTTTCGAGAGGTCCAAGATTGATCTAAAGATCATCTCATTCAGAGTAGCAGAAGTATGATTTTGAATTTATTTTCACACGTGCAAACTGTCAAGGTCGGCCTCAGTCAAATGTAGGCTCATTAAGCCCAAGAGATGTGTCTCCACACCCTAGATCATTTGTATAAATAGGAGTGACCTCTCTCCTCATTTGGACATCCCTCATCACATCATACATCTCTCTCTCCTCTCTTGATTGGTTCATACATCTTGGAGCAGCCTCTCATCCTCTCTCATGCGTGTGGGTGAAGGACGAATTGCAGGCCGAAAGTTTCAGGGTTACAGGGAAGCGTTGACCCTTACTGTTTGACCAAGTTTTGACTGCGGTTTTGAGGCAGAAAATATGATTTTTGGAGACCGCATTCATTGGCACAGAAATCAAGGAATTTGGGACAGTTTGACCAGTTTGATTTCAGCGTTGACTTCAGGTTTGACAGCAGAAATTACAGCAGTGTTTGACTAGGTTTGACCGATCTGTTTTGGGTTGACTTTTACTCTCTTGGAAGGCCGAATTGGACTGCTGTTGACCAAGCTGCTTGGAGGACATTTTGGAGCTACTTTGACTAGCGTTGACTTTCTGGTTAAGGCTGCAGTTGACTACTGATTTTGATAGAACTGTTTTGGGCAAGTAAATTTGATATTTGTACTCTCTCTCTGCTAAACTATTGAAGAATAATAAGAATTGATCAAAAGGTTTTTCCCTGGCATCCACCAAATATTGTGTCCTCTTGTCTTGGCTTGTCTTCTGCATTTTGTTTATGTTCTATCTGCATTTACTATCAATGTGTTTAATGTGATTGCTACTGGAAAAATTTGGAAATTGATATTGGGCTATTAAAGAACACTGAAGTAAATTGTGCCAAGCATACAACATACCATTGTTAACTAAAATTAACACGGTATCAGAGCCCAGGTGAAGACAAAGCCCAAGCAAGAGAGAGAAAAGCAATCACTAAGATTTGTTGGACAAGGACAAAGATTCAATGGCTTCATCATCTTACTTCAAATCTGAGGATAAGCTTAATGATAAATCTGATTATCATGCATGGAAGATGTCTCTAGACTTGAATTTGAAAGAGAATGATGCCATGGACTATGTGCAGGGAAAATTTGTGGAGCTTCCTTCAAATGCACCAGCTACTACTAAGACAAAGGACAAGAAAGGTGAGGTCAAAGCTGAAAAGATCATCAGGGATTCCATTCAAAAACATTTGGTTGCTTGCATTTCTGAGTTGGGCACATCTAAGGAGATGTATGACAAGTTGGTTGGTATGTTCAAAGCCAACAATGCAAACCAAATCCTCTTTCTCAAGAACTAGTTGAAGGACATCAAGATGGATAGAGGGTAATCCATCTAATCCTACTTTATGAGGATTACCAAAATCAAAAATGATCTTCTATCCATTGAAGAAGTTGTTGCTCACTGGGAGGTCACTCTTATTGCTCTTGGTGGCCTCGCCCAAGCATGGGATGTGTTTACCACCACTATCCTCAACAATGATAGGATTCCAGGTTTTGATGAAATAGATGCACTCAAGAAGAGACAAGGATGATGGAGAGAGACAAACCTTCAAATGGGAATGATCCCACTGCGTTCTCCACTCATGCTAAGAAAAAGAACAATGTTGGTCCAAAGAAACAAGGTCAAGGAAGGCAAGGATTCAAATAAGGAAGGAAGGGAAGATGCTTCAATTGTAGCAAATTTGGCTACTATGCTAGAGAGTGTCCTCATAAGAACGATACACCACGGGATGATGATAACAACAATAACCACAACAATTTCAAGGGCAACGGCAATCAAAGAAATAACCGGTTCAACAACAAAGGAAAGAGAAATGCTCCTGCTGCACGATATGGAAATGGTCGACCTCCCAAAAGGTCAAGAAACTCCAAGTATGAGGAAACTAATGTTGTAGATAAGAAAAATGAATTTTATCTTATTTTTTCCCTCACCACTGCTTCTCCTCCAGGCACCTTGGATAATTGGTTGATTGATAGTGGTGCCACAAGGCACTTCACTGGGTACAAAGAGGTCCTCTCAAATTTGATTGAAAAGAAGACTAATTTGGAGATCATACTTGGGGACAATGCCACCTACCCCGTAAAAGGAATAGGGACTGTTACTCTTTATTTGAATCAACGTCAAATCATTCATCTACAAGATGTATTATATGTACCTGACTTCAAAAAGAACCTAGTATCTATTTTGCAATAGAAGACAAAGGCTTCAAGGTAGCATTCATTGATGGAAAGGTACGTACTTGGCAAAGGAACCCGAAAGATGTGTTTACACCTGGATTTAGGGTTGAAGGTCTTTATCAGGTTGGAGGAACTCCTTTGGGAGCTATGACTTGCGACACTTCTATTCAATCCGAATTATAGCACCGGAGGTTTAATCACCTCCATTATAAAGCCCTACCTAATGCAAGGAAGATGGTCACAGGTTTGCCCGAATTCAAAGTAGATCATGAAGGTGTTTGTCAAGGTTGTGCAGCTAGGAAACATACAAGGGGACCATTCCCCTCAAGTGAAAGTAAAACTACTGACATTCTTCAATTGATCCATTATGATTTATCTGGTATGTTTCCCGTAACATCTTTGGGAGGATATGTGTACTATGTTATTTTTGTGGATGACTTCTCTTGCAATACATGGATCTATTTTTTGAAGAAGAAGAACAAAGTATTCAAATGGTTTTGCTCTTTCAAAGCCTTGATTGTTTTGATTTTTGAGTAGGCTGGGAGGTACTCCAAGCCCTAGGGTTCGGGGTTTGGAGGGCAAAGTGCCACAAGAGTCACTTGTGGGCTTGGAACCCATGCATAGGGTTTTTGCACCAATCGTGTTTTGGGGCATTTCCATGAGCACATTTCTACATGTGATGGATGAGGATGATAGCTCTTGGCGAGACGAATCTAATGCAATGAGAATCATCCGATTCCGAGTTGTCGAAATGGAGATATGAATTTTTTAAGATTAATTGTGGTGTTTACACATGTGTGTCAAGGTCAGATTGGTTTAAAAATGACATGTGACAGTTGTGGAAGCCATATTGTGACGTTAGAAGAAGCCCTCCTTTGTGTATATATAGGAGGTGTTGTGGAGCTCTTCAGCTCCTCCATTGTACAACACACAACAAGAAAGGGAGCTCGATAAAGGAGAGAACTTGGCCACAACAAGGAGGAAGGAATAGCGAGGGCAAGAGACTGTTTCTAGGGATGTTTCAGGTGACCGAAGTGTTGTAGGAGGCCGAGGAGAAGAGTTGGAAGGCCGAGACTACTGTAGATATTTGGGGGCTTGTTTAAGGTTCAAATAGAGGTAAAAGGGGGCTATTAGGGAGCCGCAGCAAATTGAGGTAGGCCGCAGGCCTAGCCTCTCCGAAACAAGCCAGCGTGGGGATATTAAGGGTTGCCACTTGCCCAGAACAGCAGCCCACAAGGAGGCCATCTCACCTTACCTAAGCCGCAACAAAAAGGTGGTTGTTAGATTAGGTTATGAAGGGTTGTTGCAACATGCACTTGCCCTAACCAGGGATAGCAGTACTACAGTATTGCAGTAGCGTTGAATGTGTGTTGGATCCATGTGTTTGGGTTAGATTTGGATCAAATTGTTGGGCAGCCTGTGGGGGCCAATTCGGAGGCTTGATTGGATGATCGTAAGCCTTCATCGGTGCAGATCTTGCAGTGTAGTATTGGGCATCATTGGTCTGGTGGAGGGCAGTGTATTGATAGCCCAAAGTAGCCCTAGACGAGTTATCTTGACGTGACAAAGAAGAGCTGAAGTTTGGGTGAAGATTGGTGCCGAAGTGCAATGCCTTAATGGACTAAGGTGACTGTTAACCTGGCAGTTTGGAGCTCAGGTATTGGCCAGCCTAGAGGGCAGATTGGATCATGCCATGTACACCAAGCAGAAGTGACTTGCAGCAGCAACGTTAGGTGGCAGCCCACTTGGAGTCTCGATGTGTTGCCCTTTGAAGGACTAAGGGGCAACTAGTGAGCAGTACGGAAGCGAAGGACCGGCAGGACAAGATACGATATCGAAGTTGCAGCGAAGTTTGTCATTGTATCTTGTATACCATAAACTGTTGTATTATACAGAATTGGTTTAATATAACAAAGATTGGGGTTGTACATTATCGTACAAATTTGTTAAAAATTTTGTATACTTGTGCATGTGTGATTTATTGCTTTATATTTTCCGTTGTGCAAACTGCAAAGTAGTTCTGGTTGAGATTCTTGGTTTGGTAGCATCAATGATTCTAAGACTCTAACCTAGACCCAAGATCGGGAAATTCAACATGGTATTAGCGCATGTCTGAGCTACTTTGGAAGACAATGAATCAAAGTTGTGTGCACCAAAGTACAGTGTGAGAGGGAGTTGGTCACATTGTACTTGACAATGTCGAAGTTGCAGACAGGTCTTCGGTGTGAGGACGGGTTGGAGGGGTTGTCCAACTATAGTCCTTGGAAGGAAAGGATCAAGTTGGTCTTGTAGGTCAACAGGATCTGGGATTTTGCCGAGAAAGCCATCAAGAAGCTAACTGACCCTAAGGAGCTAGAAATATTGGAAGATTTGGATATGAAGGCGAGATTGATCATCCTAGATGGTGTGAAGGTTGCCCTAATACCTCATTTGTCCGGGAAGAACACCGCACATGAGATGTGGATGGCTCTTCAGAATTTGTTCCAGAATAAGAACGAGAATTGGGTACTGGTATTGTTGGATAAGTTGAAATCCACCAAGATGATAAAGGGTGAAGGAGTGACTTCGTATCTGACGAGATTGTCGTCGTTGATGTGAAAATTTCAAATGGAGATATGGTGAGGATTGCCTTGAAAGGGTTCACCGAGGAATGGAATCCCTTCATCAAAGGGATCATTGCCAGAGAGAAATTTTCAGACTGGAATAGACTGTGGGACGACTTCATTCAGGAAGAGTTGGGAAACAAGGATCTTCATCCATCGAAGAGGGCAAATGAAGACGTGTCGCTTGCAGCGCAAATGAAGGGTAAGCCGAAGAAGAACTTGAGTAAATTAAAGTGTTTCAATTGTGGCAAGATGGGTCATTTTTCGTCGATATGTCCAATGAAAAAGAAGGGAGATGATGAGAAGAAGAAAGGAAAGCAAGTCATCGATGTTTCCACTTCAACTGAAATAGATGATCTCACCAGGGGATTGGAAGAGGACTTTGCTATGATTTCTCATTTATCGCAGGGTACTATCAAAGAGGATGGATGGTACGTGGACAGTGGTGCGGCGAAGCATATGACAACGTCACGAGAGGTTTTTGAGACTCTAGTTGAATGGGACTCGAAATTGCACATGGTGTTGGGCAACAAGAGCCAATTGAAGATCCGAGGATCGGGTGTTGTGCCATTCAGGATGGAGACGGGACGAGTGATGTGGGTTCGGGATGTATTGTTTGTACCAAGACACAGATATAGCGTGATTTATGTCTCGATGATCGAGAAGAAGGTGTTTGAGGTCTTGTTCCAAGATGGGAAGGCAAGACTCAGACCTAGAGGCTCTAGCTCCGCTGGTATTGTGCTTGGAGTTAGAGAGCATGGTCTATATAGGCTGACGGGCAAGCCTATAGATCATGATAAGCAAGTGGAACAGGTGCAGGTGCAGGCTTCAGAGGAGCAGGTACAGGTTCCCAAGAAGAAGGTCCAGGTTCCGGAGACTCAGAGGGAGTCGAGTTCTAGCGGTAGCTTGCAAGTTCAGAGGGAGACCTTGCAGCCCAAGAAGAGCGCGTGGTCAGTGGGGAGCAAGGGTGCTTCCACATCTACCAAGAAGGAATCATGGAGGGAGCAGGGTACTTCCAGCGATGACAATGACAATGACACTTCCGAGAGAGGCATAGTTCACAGAACAGGGATTGTTGTGATTGTGAGCGTCAAGAGTTGGGTTAGTGTTGCGAGTAGTGATGATGATGATGAGTTACTTCCTAGTCATGGAAGTACCTCCCTCGCTAAGAGGGAGTGCTGATTTTTAAGTAGCTTGGGAGGTCCTCCAAGCCCTAAGGTTCGGGGTTTCGAGGGCAAAGCGCCACAAGGGTCACTTGTTGGCTTGGAACCCAAGCATAGGGTTTTTGCACCAATCGTGTTTTGGGGAATTTCCATGAGCACATTTCTACATGTGATGGACGAGGATGATAGTTCTTGGTGAGACGAATCTAACGCAATGAGAGTCATCTGATTCCGAGTTGTAGAAGTGGACATATGAATTTTTGAAGATTAATTGTTGGGTTTACATGTGTTTCAAGGTCGAGTAGGTGTAAAAATGACATGTGACAGTTGTTGAAGCCCTATTGTGACATTGGAAGAGGCCCTCCTTTATGTGTATATACAGGAGGTATTGTGGAGCTCTTTACCTCATCCATTATGCAACACACAATAAGAAAGGGAGCTCGATAAAGGAGAGAACTTGGCCACAGCAAGGAGGAAAGAACAGCAAGGGCAAGAGACTGTTTCTAGGGTCGTTTCAAGTGACCGAAGTGTTGTAGGAAGCCGAGGAAAAGAGTTGGAAGGCCGAGACTGCTGTAGATGTTTCGGGCTTGTTTGAGGGTCAAATAGAGGTAAGAGGAGGTTTTTTTGGAGGGTTGTTAAGGATCCGCAGCAAACTGAGGTAGGTCGCAGGCCTAGCCTCTCCAAAACAAGCCAACGTGGGATGTTAAGGGCTGCAACTAAACAGTAGCCCACAAGGAGGCCATCTCATCTTACCTAAGTCGCGGTAAAAAGGAGGTTGTTAGATTAGGTTATGAAGGATTGTTGCAGCATGCACTTTTCCTAACCAGGGACAGCAGTATTGCAGCAACGTTGAATGTGTGTTGGATCTGTGTGTTTGGGTCAGATTTGGACCAAATTGTTAAGCAGCCTATGGGAGCCAATTTGGAGGCTTGATTGTGTGATCGTAAGCCTCCATCGGTGCGGATCTTGCAGTGTAGTATTGGGCATCATTGGTCTGGTGGAGGGAAGCATGTTTATAGCCCAAAGTAGCCCTAGACGAGCTATCTTGACATGGAAAAGAAGAGTTGAAGGTTGGGTGAAGATTGGTGCCGAAGTGCAGTGCCTTGATGGACAAAGGTGACTGCTAACCTGGCAATTTGGAGCTCGGGTATTGGCTAGACAAGAGAGAAGATTGGATCAGCCCATGTACACCAAGGAGAAGTGACTTGCAGCAGTGTTAGGTGGTAGCCCTCTTGGAGTCTCGATGTGTTGTCCTTTGAAGGACCAAGGGGCAGCTAGTGAGCAGTACAAAAGCGAAGGACCGGCAGGACAAGATATGACATTGAAGCTACAAAAAAGGTTTTCATTGTATCTTGTATACCATACACTGTTGTATTATTCATAATTGGTTTAATATAACAAAGATTGGGGTTGTACATTATTGTACAATTTTGTTAAAAACTGTGTATACTTGTGCATGTGTGATTTACTGCTTTATATTTTCTGCTGTGCAAAGTAGTTCTGGATAAGATTCTTGGTTTGGTAGCGTCAGTGATTTTAAGACTCCAACCTAGACCCAAGATCGTGGAAATTCAATAGGTTGAAAATCAAACAAGGAAGAAGATCAAAATATTGAGGTCTGATAATGGAACCAAATGAGTCAAATGAATTCAATGACTATTGTAGAGAAGTTGGAATTAAGAGGGAGACCACTACTACATATACTCCTGAGCAAAATGGAGTTGTTGAAAGGAAGAATCGAACCATCATAGAAACTACTCGAGCCATGCTTCATGACCAAGGCCTACCGAAGTTCTTATAGGGAGAAGCTACCAAAACTGTTGTGTATGTTCAAAATAGATTCCTACATCAAGTTCTTATTGGACTTCAAAACTCCCAAAGAAGTTTTCACCAGTAAGAAAACTGATGTTTCTCATTTTAGAATTTTTGGTTGTCCTATATATTTTCATGTGCCGAAAGAGAAGAGAAGCAAGTTAGATGCATCTAGGAAGAAACGAACATTTGTGGGCTACAATGAAACTTCAAAGGCATATAGAATCTATGTGCCTGATCAAAGGGAAGTGGAAATAAGTCATGATTTCACCTTCAATGAAGATGTTTCCCTTGGAAAGGTTATAGATCTTCCTATTCCAAGGAAAGACAATGATGAAGATGCAAAAAAGCAAGATCAACCTCCAACGAATGAACTGATGCCCGATATTGAAGGCCCGATGGATCCCATTGATCCACCTCATTGTGAGCCCACTCTACCTCAATAAAAAGACCCTCGTGGCTCAAAGACACTCTTGAAGATGCTAAAAAAAATATCGCACCATGGGGGACATTTCGTGAAAGTAAGAAGCTGAACAGGTATGAAGGGTACTTAGCTGCCATGAGCACCATTGTTCAATCTGAGCCTTGTACATTCAAAGAAGATGTGAAGAACCAAGTTTGGAAAGATGCGATGAACGAAGAATATGAGTCAATCAAGAAGAATGATGTCTAGGATGTGGTTCCTAGACCCAAGGACAAGTTTGTGGTCACTTCAAAATGGCTTTTCAATATCAAACATGGAGTTGATGGGAGTGCTAAAAAGTTCAAGGCCAAGTTCGTTCCTCAAGGCTTCTCTCAAAAGGAAGGAATGGACTATGATGAGATATTTGCACCGGTTGCCTGATACACCACTATCCGATCTATCATCGCCCTTGCTGCCTCTCAAGGATGGAGCCTACACCAAATGGATGTAAAAATTGCTTTCTTGCATGGCTCGCTTAAGGAGGAAGTATATATAGAGCAACCCGAGGGGTTCGAAGTTCAAGATCGACAATCACATGTATTCAGGTTGAAGAAAGCCCTCTACGGGTTGAAGCAAGCCCCCAAGGCTTGGTATGAGAGGATTGATATCTATCTTATGAAGTTAGGTTTTAGAAAAAGCGAAGCTGACCCGAATCTATACTTCAAGGTTGAAAAAGACAGGCCTCTCATTCTGGTACTTTATGTGGATGATCTCTTTCTGACAGGTGCAGACCCTCTCATTTATCAATGCAAGAGGGAGTTGGCTTCCGAATTCGAGATGAAGGACCTAGGGTTCATGCACTACTTCCTAGGTTTGGAGGTCTGGCAAAAGCCAGGAGAGATTTTCCTTTCTCAAGGAAATACATTGTGGAGCTACTCGAGAGATGTGGGATGGTGGATTGCAAGTTTGTGACTACTCTGATGGAACTCGACTTTAAGAAACTATGTGGAAATGTTGTTGGGCCCGATTTGGCAAATCCTTCTGAGTATCGACAACTTGTGGGGGCCCTGATGTTCTTGGTGAACTCTTGTCCAGACATATGCTTCGCTACGAACACATTGAGTCAATTTATGGTCAAACCTCATCACATACATCATCACATACATTGGATTGCTGCCAAGAATCTCTTGATATATCTCCAGGGCACAATCAACTATGGGTTGAGATACACTGCCAGGAATTTGAGGCTACATGGATATACTGATGTTGACTGGGATGGCAGTGTGGTGAATCGTAAGAGCAAATCTGGATGTTGCTTCTCATTGGGATCTACTTCGATATCTTGGATAAGAAAGAAGCAAAAGTCGGTTGCTTTAAGCACCGTCGAGGCCGAATACATTACTGTTAGTATGGCCTATTGTGAAGTCGTTTGGCTGAGGATGCTCTTTAGTGAGCTATTTGAGCATGTGCCAGATACCACCATGATCTACTGCGACAACCAAAGTGGGATTCGTCTTTCAGAGAATCCTCTGTTCTACGACCGCTCCAAGCATATTGATACCAGGTACCACTTAATCCGGGATATGGGTACAACGAGGAGCAATAAGGCTCCATCACATCTGGACTAATGAGCAGGTCACAAATATTCTCACGAAGCCCTTGGGAAAGGTCAAATTCCTAACCTTCCGTGAGAGACCTGGAGTCATGGAAAGACCCTCCTATGAGGGTCCCGCATGAGTTGGACACTGAGCTCTAGGAGCTCCTGGGGGCTTGGGGTACTTCTTGGAGCTATGAGCGACCATAGGGTGAGTGGCTCACCTTCCCCTAGCGGTTCATTGTGTACAGGGTGAGTGGTTCACCTTCCCCTGTGATACCCCATGATGGTTGGCATGTGTGTAGGGTGAGTGGTTCATCTTCTCCTACGATTGACATATGCATAGGATGAGTGGTTCACCTTTTCCTATGGCATATGAGCAGGATGAGTGGTTCACCTTCTCCTGCTGATGCCCCAGCATACATCCTACCCATGTAGTCTGGGACTCATGGGAAGTACCTCTTATCTGACCAATGAGTTGAGAAATGAGGATAGGGACCATAGCATTACTGATGGATGCATCATGTACTGCTGTATTCCCTATGCTAGGATGCATGGTGTTCAACAACTTGATCTGGGATCAATTGAGGTTCTACCTCTGGACTGACTTGTGTCAGTGGAGAGTGGCAAGGTCTTGTGACTCACTCTCAATCAATTCTTCTTCATTATTACTTCATGGTTCAGCGAGAGCGAGCGAGGAGCAAAGCGAGGATGACCGAGATGATGCAGATGGCATCATAACCAGTGACAGTAGATAGATTGGCAGGTAGAATTCTCCCTAGTTGAGAGAGAGTGTTATAATTGGCAAGAGTGTAATAATTGGCAACTAGGGCCAAATTCCACCTTGGACAACTCATATCATGGAGATGATATTTTTATTGGATTCCTCTTTTCGAGAGGTCCAAGATTGATCTAAAGATCATCTCATTCAGACTAGCAAAAATATGATTTTGACTTTATTTTCACACGTGCAAATTGTCAAGGTCAGCCTTAGTCAAATGTAGGCTCATGAAGCCCAAGAGATGTGTCTCCACACCCTCAACGATTTGTATAAACAAGAGTGACCTCTCTCCTCATTTGGACATCAATCATCACATCATACATCTCTCTCTCCTCTCACGATTGGTTCGTACAGCTTGGAGTAGCCTCTCTTCCTCTCTCACACGTGTGGCTGACGAATGAATTGCAGGCCAAAATTTTCAGGGTTACAGGGCAGCGTTGACCCTTATTGTTTGACCCAGTTTTGACTGCAATTCCGAGCCAGAAAATCCGATTTTTGGAGGCTGCATTCATTGGCACAGAAATCGAGGAATTTGGGACAGTTTGACCAGTTTGACTTCAGTGTTGACTTCAGGTTTGACAACAAATTACAGCATTGTTTGACTGGGTTTGACTGATCTGTTTTGGGTTGACTTTAACTCTCTTGGTAGGCCGAATTGGACTGCTGTTGACCGAGCTGCTTGGAAGACATTTTGGAGCTACTTTGACCAGCATTGAATCACTGGTTAGGGCTGCAGTTGACTGTTGTTAACTGCTGATTTTGACAGGACTGTTTTGGCCCTTGGGAAAGTAAATTTGATATTCGTACTCTTTCTCTCAGCTGAACTATTGAAGAATAATAAGAAGAATTGATCAAAGGGTCTTCCCCACATTGGGGATTTTCCCTGGCATCCGCCAAATACTGTGTCTTCTTGTCTTGGCTTGTCTTCTGCATCTTGTTTATGTTCTATCTGAATTTACTATCAATGTGTTTAATGTGATTGCTATTGGAAATAATTGGAAATTGATATTGGGCTATTAAGGAACATTGAAATAAATTGTGTTAAGCATCGAACATACCATTGTTAACTAAAATTAACATCTCGTTATACTTAGAAATTCAAAAGATATAGATCCAAGTCTTAAAATCACTGATATAAGAACAAGTCAAATGACAAATGAGCATCACTGCTCAAGGCATTGCCCCACTAGTCTCTGCATCCAGCTATTGTATGAGGGAATAAGGACTAAACATGGGAATGTCACTATCAGAAACAGAATCATTTGAATTCTCCAGACTCCAGAATACTCAGTGGCACGCCAACTAACCTGAGTCATGCTTCATTAGGTCCCTCCTCATGTGTGCATCAAGTTTACATTATGTTTCATTTTGCATTGTTGTCTTTTTTTCTCCCTCAAAACAGCAGACTTTGGTCTAAAAGGAGCATGGAAGCATCTCAATTTTTGAGGGGAACATTCCTACTTCATCCATTTTTGCATCCTCCACAAAAAGGGGAAATGAAGAAACATTCCCCTTGAAGTATCCAAGTCCCAAACGCATGGGGAGCATGTCTCCTATCCTCGGGAATGTGTCCCCATGCAACACTGGAATTTAACTCATCCAAAGTTGGAGAAAGAACATAATCGACTGAGAATGAGAATGGTCCAGGATATGATGGATTACAACTTACAAGCAGAGGGTGAATTTTCAAAGCTGCTTAAAAATTATGCAAGAAATTACTTGTGATATGATAATGCAATGAGGACAGTATCTTTAGCAAAAGTAATAGATAAACAACGACACCGAATTGATCGATAAATTCAAGGCTATAACAAAAACAAACGGAAAGGTCTCACACATTCTTCCTTTCACAGGCACCAAAAGGATAGGAAGTTTTTATTGAAGGAAGTTTCATTCTGAAAATTTTGATAGCAGACAGAGATATTTGAATTTTGAATGACACTAGTAGCTTTACACACGGAGAATTTTTTCTGAAAATTGAATTCATAAAACTATTTGAAAAAATCAAATGGAATTTATAGATGCAGCACTTGCAGCACTCAAAATCAGGATATAAATTTCAGATATGGTCAGTATTCATTTCCATGATGCACCATCTACACTAACTACTGATGGATTTTTTATTGAAAGACTTGGCCTAAACACAAATGCCCTAAAACACACTGCCAAATGTGACTCAGATACATTTTAGACCTACAATAAAGACTTAAGAGTCTTTATGATAAAGCACTGTAACCATGAGTTAATAAATGTAGTCATTAAACAACTGGGTATTTGGGAGTTGCATATCTACTCCTTTCATTCCTACAATGTAATGAGACATTGCATCACTCAATTACATAGCAATCTATCCTCTCATTCGTATGTGCATTCCTGTCAACACTCGTGTGTGTGTAAAATTGACATGGTATTAGAGTTACAGTGAAGAGAAAGTGTCAAGGAACACAGCAAAGAAGTTGAGGGACTATTATGATCAGACAAGGTGCCAAGGGACTGCTCACTGCTATTTGAAATGAACAGAAGAGTAAGGCAAGCCAGCTTCAAATGGAGTTATCTTGGTGATTTAGGGAGATACTTGGGGAAAAAATTATGATTTATTGTTTGAAGATTGATTAAAAGTTTCCATAAGAGAGAATCATAGGAATTCAAAAGCTGTCCCAATAATAATCATAAGAGGAAACACAATACGGAGGCACATGCATGTGCTATAGTTACAAGTTACAAATCCATCGATCGTAGTCAGGCAAATTTGCAAGTGACATAGAGAGGGGTTGAACTCGTGTTGTGAGAATTGTGAATATACTGTAAGGAGTCACATCATGTTGATGTCATGAGTCCATCCCAGTCAAGGAACAAAGATGTTGTCGGGATACTGTCATTGAGTAGTCCCAGTCAAGGATTGCTAGAGCTGTTGTGGGTATTGTCAGACCTCATGTGATGCTGTGATCCCGTGATGCTGAGGAACTTGCCATCAAGAATATCCGTGCCAGCTGTGCAAATTTAACAAAAAAAGGGTAACATATCCATCCATAAAGAGCTCAAGCATCATGGGTCCATGAGGGATATGCATGTTCATTTGTGAGGGAAGTTGTGCCACCAGAAAACTTAAAACAAAGGAATCAGGCAGTCAAAGAGGTGGGACCAACCTAAGCAGAGGAATCAAGGCAAAGGATCAGGCCAACCTGTAGGTAAGTTGACAGACAAGGGTGGAAGCTAGCGCCAAATTGATGAAGAATTAAGACAAAAATTGTTAAGTGTGCTTTCCATTATTATAAATTTTTTGAGGAATTCCAGAAGAGAAGTTTACTGTGAAAGATTTTCAGAACAGAAATCTAAATTTGTTTATGAAATTTAAGAGACTGGTGAACGTTTGGAGAAGTTGGGATACAATTTTTGTGTGTGAAATTTCTGGAAACAAAACAGTATTTTTATAATTGATTTCTTTGACACTAATAAAGGCTGTCAAATGCCAAGTTGCAGCAGCGAGAGAGATACCCTATTCATAATTTAGCTGACATTTAAACCTTTAAAATGGCCAGTCTATCCCATATTACATTGGAAGGCGATCAAAGGTTTAGTAAAAATTTCACCATATGGAAACAGAGATTGTTATCGATTTTTCAATACAAATGCTTGGACAAAACTGTCCTAGGAAAGGTGCAAAATACAACAGATGAGGATGGTCGAGCTGAGTTTTCTTGAGGATGGTTGAGCTGAGTTTGATGCAAGAAATAGGGAGGCTGTGATATTGATCAAGCTCTCTGAACCGATGATATGTTGTATGAAGTGCAAGACTATGATGATGCTTTCAAGATTTCAAAGCTTTGAAAAACATATATGAGTTTCGATAAAGATAGAAGAATATGAATCTTTTGAAAATTACTTATTGAAAATAATAGAGAATAAAGATCAACTGAAAACCATTGATAGGAAACTTGAAGCAATGGTAATACTTAATTAAAAATCCTACTGCCTTCATATGAAAATTTTGTTGAAACCTTGAATATAACTTATGGAGATGTTGAGATGACAAATGAGAAACTTAGTAATACGTCTTTATAGAAGGATGGGTGGAAGAAGCAATTCATAATTTCATTGTCAGCAATGTGAATTCAAACATCACATTCAAAACATAATTCAAGGGCAAGCACGAAGATGGCAGCAAGACAGTTGATTTGGATACTCCGAAACCTGGGAAACGTATAAAGTGTTTTTATTGTGGTGAGTGGGGACAGAAGACCAAATTTTGCAGGAAAACAATGGGATGAAAACCACAACAAAGTGCCTTCTTGTGAAGATCAACATGGAAAGATAAGATAGGATAAGATAATTTTATTGATTTCCAATAAATAACCACAAAAGTCATTTTGGTCAATGGGACTAGAAGGTACATGCAGTGCAAATACAATATAGGAGTGCGAAAGCAATTCCTATATCAATAGAAAAAGCAACAAAAGGAAAAAAAAAAGAAGCATAACTAAGTATCTAGCTAAGCTATTCCCTAGTAGTGTATCCAAAATATACAAAGGTATAAGTGCAATAATAGAATAGAGAGGCTACAAACTAGATATCCCAATGTTGAACAAAAGAGAGAGAGACATTGTCCAAGACCTACTGTTGATGATGAAGGACGGGGGGGAGATATAGGCTCACTGTTGGAGTTGTCAATCATTGTGAAAGGGTCGATGCAATGGTGGGTGGTGTCCTCTGGGGGGTGACCAGATCTAAGGGGTCCTAGTCAAAGGAAAAAAAAACTTTGGATAGATCCCTGACTGTACCAGAATGTAAAGAGGAAAATTTTTGTGTTTGTGACTGGGGAAAAAGGAGCCATTGAGAATGAAGCAGATTAGTATATTGATTCAAGGGCATCGAGTGTTTTACTAATGAAACAGATTGGTAAAATGATTTTGTTGAGGACAGATCCAACTCTGATTTTGTTGTCTTAAAAGGTGAAGAATGATTCAAACTTCAAATTTAAGGCAACGGAAGTGTGCAACTTCAAATGAGAGGTAAGTGGTTTCCATTTAGGGATGTCTACTATGTCCCTAACTTGCAAAGAAATTTACCTTCCATTAGTTGGGTTATGAAGCATAGCCCATACTTAGAAGTTGTTATTAGTAATAATAAACATTTTATTGTTGACAAAAAGGGCAAATCGACGACCACTATGGGTGTGGAAGAACAAGGGTTGTTTCCACTAGTGGATGGGGAAGTGAAGTTCAGGGTTACAAGGGAGAACCTAAAGAAACAAGAAATTAAACAGCAGATTTGTTATGCTTTATTTGTTGATTGTCATGAAGTAGGGAAGACCCTTGAGAAGGGTGTAAATAAAGGCGTTGCAAGTGGATTAACTTTTTCCTAGCAATTTGAGTCCCCTAGCAACCAAATTGACCCTCATTCAAGCAACACGTCCCTCATCTACTAGCCATTAGAGCCTCCAATGCAAATTGTTGTGTTTCATTTGGTTACTACTCATCGTTTTATGCACTTCCAAGGTCAAAGCAAGGGAAATGTTGTTTCCTCAAATTTAGAAGAAGAGGGAACAATTGATCTCTCCTCCCATCCTCATTCCTCTTGATAACTGCCTGTTCATTTCCTCCTTCTGATATATTGCTCATTCATATTATACACCTTAGAATTTGAAACCTCCATAGGGAGCCACTTGCACAAAGAGACGAAAATGAAATCAAACATGCCATTCATTACATTAGATATACATTCTTCACCTATGAGATCGAGCACACAAAAGTAGAAAAGCCATGTTTGGCCCTAATCTTGTGGTCACTACCAAAAAGTTACATGTTCAATCGAATAACGCACATGATCATTTATCCCCTTCGATATGGCCTTAGTACCAGCCTAGATCCATCTTAACTCCGGATTTACCAAGTGCCGAGAAGGATCAAATTTGATGACTCTAAAAGAGGTTTGCATATCAAGAAATTTGATCACTCTCAGTGCTTGGTAGATCCGGAGTTAAGATGGATCTAGGCTGGTTTAATTATTAATTATAATTATAAATATAATTGTTAATTTTTTATTTTTTTTATTTTTTTTTTACCAAGTCAAAATGTTAAACATTACAACATTCTACCATACTGGGATCAAATGTTTACATAGAAGTTAAGTTTACTTATGAACCTCAAAAATAATGAAAAATTATAATAAAAAGTGGATTGGGTGAGGGGAGATCTTGGATAAAATATAATATTATAGTATTATATTTTACCCAATATTTATTGCCACCCCCACCCAGTAAAAAGTGGCCCACCCTAATTAAATGGTAATATTATTACATTTTACCTAATATTTCCCCCAATCTCCTCCCCTCACCCTAGCTCAATTTCATAGTTAAGCTTATTCATTTCTAAACTTACCGAAAGAGTTCAAAAAATATTAAAACAATTATTTACATTAATAGAAATGAGAGATGTTCTTATAATTCATTGTGAGAGAAAACTATCCTTTTGTATAATGCAATTTTTAGATTTGATTTATAAACATGAAATTTTCAATTCTCCTCTTTAAGCTACATTACTTACATTATTTATTAGATGTCAATACAAAATGAAAATCAGAAGCTTCTACACATATATATTAATTATGTATTCATCCACCCAATGATAGAAACAAAATATACAAAAAGAGATAGGGCCATCGAACATATCCATACAAATGTGTAGCGCAAACAGATCCATAAAAATGTTTTACCTTTACGGGGTGTTGAAAAATCAATGCCAATAGATTAGGGTTTGATTTCTTCTTTCTTGATAATTACTTGTGAATTATGTTGGCTTCTTTTACTTCTTTATTATATTATCTTTCATCAAGCAATTACCAAATTATGTGTATGAAGATCACAAAAACACGAGACACAAGATGTAGGTACTCTGCCAGGGAAAAACCCCTATTTATGGGAAAACCCAGTCAAAATCTCTTCCTTCAAAAGTTTTTCCTGAGACTCTTCAACCTAGACACAGACCTCCTCCACACCAAGTCAACCCTCTCTTCTAGTAGCTTCAATCCAAACCTTCGACCTTGTAGCAACACTTCGATCTATACAGCATCAGCACTTTGACCCAGCAACTTCGACTTGGTAGCAAAAGGCAGCAACTAACAACAACAGCAACTTCGATTTGACAAAGAGACTTCGATCTCCTAAAGTAGCCCACACAAGAGAGAGACAAATAGCCCAAAACTTTGATTTTGTCCTTCCCTTCCTTCTTTGTCGCCTTCGCACTCCTTTTAGCCTCCTTCTTCAACTTCGCACTTTTTCCCAGCTCTTTCTAGGATATTGAACGTGTGAGAGAGAGTGTGTCCAAATGAATTCGAACTGCTTCAATATATAGGCTTCGGGTGAGGTCGAATTGCCCAATTTGAGGCCAACTTGATCTCCTTGAGGCTGACTTGGTGTGGAGGTGACAATTGATTTTTTACTCAAAAATAATTATTTTTACATGATTCAAAAGCCCAAGAAGGGTCTCATAAAATGTACAATGACTTTAATCACTCAATATTAATCATAGGAGTCCACAATGGGGAATTTAACTAATAAAAATGATGACCCAAGCATGAAACCCATGCTTTAATAAGTCATTGTAACAATTATAAAAATTATTTTGACAAGTACATTACATGGTGACTCAAATACATTTATGAAGACCGAACCTAGTTACATTTTTCAACACTCCCTCTTAACTAGGGAGGTATTCATAACAAGTACAAGGAAGATCTCAAACTATATGAACTATGAAGATTTTAGGCACCGCAATGCAATGCACTGGATTCCTGACCAGGGCAATCTATCTAGAGTCTCCCAATAGTTTAGGCACCGCAATGCCACGAACTAGATTCTTGACCAAGGCAATCTATTCAGGTGGGACTAAGATGGACTAAATATTTTAGCCTCTCTAGGTACCATCAGGGTTACTTGCTAACCATCAACCCAAGGATTAAGGTCTGTATCCGAGGTCAGAGCTCCAAGACCAATGCCACCCTCCCTACTTCAGGATCTAGACATCAACACATAGTGTCGGCCTGATGTCCTCCCAGGCAATGTTTCACTCACAAAGCCTCAACAAATATCTTCTAAAATTTTATCAACAAGATCAACAATATCTATTAAACCAAGCATGTTTTTAAGATATTCAAACTTCTTATTAGCAAGAGACTTTGTTAGTATGTCAGTTACTTGATCGTCTGTCAGGACATACTCCAGCTTCAAGATCCCATCCTGCACCAAGTTCCTAATGTAGTGGAACCTATTTTTGATATGCTTCGTCCTAGCATGAAACACGGGATCTCCAGACAACTTGATGCAACTTTGATTGTCACAGTTGATCACAGCAGGACCTAGAGGCTTCTCGAACAAATTTGTCAGAAGCTTCCTCAAACATGCAGCCTCCTTTCCTAGTTCACATGCAGCCAGATATTCTGCCACAACACTACTCAAAGCAACGGGATCTTGCTTTCTACTCATCCATGACATCATGGCAGATCCCAAACTAAAGCATCCACTTATAGTGATTCTTCCATCAGTCTCATTGCCACCCCAATCAGAATCTATGAAGCCAATCAACTTGACTTCCTTGCTATTATATTTTAGGCATTGATGTATAGTGCCACGAAGATATCTCAATATATGCTTGGCAGCTATCCAGTGATCATGACGAGGTTCCAACTGAAACTGATTAAGGATGTTCATAGCAAAACACAACATTTGGCCTAGTGTTTACCAGATACATCAGAGAACCCACCAATTTACGATAGGAGGTAGGATCTACGAGACTTGAGTCAGAGCTCCTCAACTTCTTGAAATTGGTGATCATAGGAGTAGTCATGGGCTTGGAATCCATCATCCTAAATTTCCGCAATAGCTCGATGATACACTTTCCTTGTCCCAAATATATCTCCCCAGGTTTCTGCCATACTTCCAGACCCCAGTAATAGTGCATTAGTCCTAGATCCTTCATCTCAAATTCAGCTGCTAACATCTTCTTGCATTCTCGAATTCTTTGCTCCACACCAGTGATGAATAGATCATCCACATATAGTAGAATAATGACTAGCTCAGTATCCTCACCCTTGATGTAGATATTTGGATCAGCAGTACTTTTCACGAAACCAATTCTTAGAAGGTATGCATCCATTCTTGCATACCATGCCCTAGGTGCTTGCTTCAAACCATATTGGGCCTTTTTGAGTCGACAGAGATAAGTGTCTCCATTATTTACCTCAAAGCCTTTGAGTTGTTCAGTGCATACTTCCTCATCAATGGTCCCATTCAGAAATGTTGTCTTCACATCCATTTGATGGATATTCCATCCCATTGTAGCAGCCAATGAAACCAAGGATCTAATAGTAGTATACTTTGCAGTGGGTGCAAAGGTTTCTTCATAATCTATGTCTTCCTTTTGAGAGAAACCCTTTGCAACAAATTTGGCCTTGTATTTGTCTATACTTCCATCAACAGCATGCTTGATCTTATAGATCCATTTAGAGGTGACAATTGATTTTTCACTAGGTCTAGGAACAATTTCCCAAATCCCACTCTTCATGATGGATTGACATTCTTCCTGCATTGTCTTCGTCCAAACTTCTTGATGAGTAGCTTCTTCAAATGTAGATGGTTCAGCTTCAATCAATTTTGTCATATATGTTGCATATCCAGAATATCTCTTCAGCCTATTGCTTTCTTTAAAGGTTCCTTTCGTAGCTCTATGTCCTTCAGCATCTTCAAGAGTAGCTTTTAACCAATTTGGCCTTTTCCTAGTGGTCAGTATGATCACAGGTTGAATACGCTCACTTGGTCCTTCATCTTCTTCTTGAACTATAGTGGGATTGTCATGGTGTACTTCTTCTTCTTGGAATATAGGTAATATCTTCGTCATCGGAATCAATAGGGATATCCTTGGATCTTTTGCAGGCATGATTTTCATCAAATATAACATCCCTGCTTACTTCAATATGTCTTCCTTGATGTAGATTCTATATGCTTTTGAGGAGAGACTATAACCAACAAATATTCCTTTGATGATTGTAGAATCTAACTTCTTTTGCTTGTCTTTTGGGACATGGATTTAGGCAGGACTCCCAAAGATTCGGAGATGGTCCAAACTTGGCTTCTTCCCTGTGAATGCTTACTCGGGTGTCATGTTCTCAAGAATTCTATAAGGACTTCTATTTTGAATATATATTGTTGTCATTGTTGCCTCACCCCATAGAAATTTTGGTAAGTCTTGATCAAGGAGAATTGTTCATATACCTTCTTGAATTGTCCTATTCTTTATTTCGGCCACTCCATTTTTTCAGGATATTAGGGAACAATGAGCTCCCCCTTAATTCCTGCTTCTTTACAATATGCAATCAATTCTTTAGAAGTGTATTCCCCACCATTGTCGGATCTCTCAGCCTTTATTCTTCTTTCGGTTAGGGTTTCCACTTCAGATCTAAACTCCTTGAATTTCTCAAATACTTCATCCTTTTTCTTGAGAAGGTAGAGCCATGTCTTTCTAGAATGATCATCAATGAATGTTACATAGTAAAGATGACCTCCAAGTGATTTGTCAGACAAAGGCCCACACATCAAAATGAATGCGGTCTAATATTTCTTTAGAGCTTGTTTCACTATTTGTAAATGGTTTTCTTGTATGTTTACCCAAAGAACATCCCTTGCAAACTCCTTCATGATCTTCTTTGACATTGGGGATGCCATGAACCATTTGATTGAGAGTGGAAATGACCTTGTAGTGTTTATGACGATATCTTCTATGCCATAGCTCAATGGGATCAATTTCCATATGAACTAGAGCTTGAGGAGATGGTGTTATGAGTCATGACTCTATATAAGCTTCCTTCACGAACTCCAATAACCCTAGCTTTATCAATACTTGAATCTTCTCCCCAAACCAAAACCTTTCCATCAATAAAAGAAACTTTATCTCCTTTATCTTCTAAGAAAGAAATTGAAAGCAAATTATTTTTCAAACCTGGAACATATAGTAAATTGCTGAGATGTAGCTTAGCTCCATTCTCCAGCTTCAAAGATGTTGATCTCACACCTCTAACAACATAGCTTTTGTTGTCTCCCAATTCCACTGCATGAGAAGATGGTTCTTTTGATAGAGTGTGAAGTTGTTAACTCTCTCCTGTCATGTGCCTTGATGCTCCACTATCAATAATCCATGCATTGTCATCACTTACAGAACCTGTAAGAGCAGCCAAGAACCCTTGATTTTTGACCTTGTTGAATTAGTAGAAGACCTTCTTGATCCAGCTTCCTACAGTATTGAATCCCATTCTCATATAACTTATCATAGAGGGAGTAACCATTTCCTTCAAACCAACAGAGTGATCTTCAATCTTCCTTCTTAGCTCTGATACCATGTTGAAAAATCAATGCCAGTAGATTAGGGTTTGATTTCTTCTTTCTTTATAACTACTTGTGAATTATGTTGGCTTCTTTTACTTCTTTATTATATCTTTCATCAAGCAATTACCAAATTATGAGTGTATGATGATCACAAAAACACGAGACAGAAGATGTAGGCACTCTGCCAGGGAAAAGCCCCTATCTAGGGTAAAACCCAATCAAAATCTCTTCCTTCAATAGTTTTTCCTAAGACTCTTCAACCTAGACACAGACCTCCTCCACACCAAGTCAGCCCTCTCTTCTAGTAGCTTGAATCCACACCTTCGACCTTGTAGCAACACTTCGATCTATACAACAACAGCACTTCAGCGCAGCAACTTCGACTTGGAAGCAACAGGCAGCAACTGGCAGCAACAAAAACTTTGATTTGACAAAGAGACTTCGATCTCCTAAAGTACCCCACACGAGAGAGAGATATATAGCCCAAAACTTTGATTTTGTCCTTCCCTTCCTTCTTTGTCAACTTGGCACTCCTTTTAGCCTCCTTCAACTTCGCACTTTTTCCCAGCTCTTTCTAGGATATCGAACTTGTGAGAGAGAGTGTGTCCAAATGAATTCGAACTGCTTCAATATATAAGCTTCGGGTGAGGTCAAATTGCCAAGTCTGAGGCCGACTTAGTGTGGAGGTGACATAAATCATTTTTGACTCGAAAATAATTATTTTTACATGATTCAAAATCCCAAGAAGGGTCTCATAAAATGTACAATGACTTTAATAATTACCCAATATTAATCCTAGGAGTCCACAATGGGGACTCTGACTAATAAAAATGATGACCCAAGCATGAAACCCATGCTTTAATAAGTCATTGTAACAATTATAAAAATTATTTTGACAAGTACATTACATAATGACTCAAATATGTTTATGAAGACCGAACCTAGTTACACATGGGATTCATGGATTCAACCCATCATTTTCTCAAGCTATTTAGGTATCTAAATATAACATCAAACTAAGATGGATCTAGGTTAGTTATATTCCCCCCTTAAATAGGTTATATTCTACATGAATACCCTAGGTCAATACCATGGGTTCTTAATACCACGGGTCATTTTTATTTTTTATTTTTATTTTTGTTTAATTTTTATAGGGTCATTTTTATTTTGTGACTTTGTTATTTTTTATTGTATTTTCAACGGAGTTAAAAATGTTTATATTGCATTAACATCTCTACATATTTTAATTTTAATTTTATTTTGACCAAGATCAAAATGTTTACATTACATTACATTATATGTAATATTCCTAATGGAAATATATATTGTAAAACGAAGCAAACATAAAAAAAACACATACAAAATTTCTGTTGCCATTTAACAACGAAATCTCCATGAATTGCGATTTGAGTCATTTTATTATAATTGTTGGGTACAAAATAAAATCAGAAATCATGCCCCCTGGGCTTGCTTGCTCAAAGGCAAGCTAACAATATCAAAGTGATGAAATCAACTGCTCTAACATGCAATGTGGCTGTCCCCAACAATCTCTGCGTTATCTTGGTGAAAATTGCACTGCTGGCTGCAAATAATAGTTGCGAGGGCCTCCTCTGGTGCTCAGAAAATTCCGGGAAATTAACCCTGGGCTCTCCACCAATAACCCACAAAAACCCACGAAGGAATGGGCCAAATGTTGACCTCAAAATGTCGTCCCGATATCCCCTAGCTCCTCTAGTTGCTGGCTGAGTTGGGATCCCTGTTGGACCCTTCAAATCCGCCCAAAAAATTCTGCCAAATTATTTCTGAGGTCCTTGTCAAAAACCCAGAAAAACCCATAAAGGGTTTGCTCTTGTTTTGATGTTCCAAAATTGACCCCAAATGCTTGGCCTTCCTCCACAAGCAGAAAATGTAACATGCCGCAGATACTGTGTTTGCTGCTCCATCCAATTGCTGGAAAATTCTCCAAAATTGCCTCCAATCACCCAAGAAACTCCCTTCCGACCTTCCCTACAAGTATTAGCACCGAATGATCGTCGCTCCTCAACCCCCACGTGTGGCTCCAACCTATATTGCGCATGCCTATGCAGCGCTTGGCGATGCTAGCCCCAACCTACGAAATGCTGCTCCTGGATCAACTAAAAATGGATGAGACTCCCTCCTTAGGCTGGCACTCGAAGTCCACCAAAGCAAGGATTGAGAGTTTTGCTCGGAAACACTTGTGTGCTAAGCAACACTTGCAGACTTGCCTTCAGCTCAAGCGTGCTTGTCAAAGACAAATTATCAAATGATCAAGAATGAGCCAAATGAGTGCCTCTAGCTCTTTTTGTGAAAGAGTCTCCAAAATGCCCATGTGGGCCCATCTCAACTTTCCCCCACCAACTTCTCTCCAATGAGAGCGTACTTCCTCATGTGGGCAGTAATTCTCCATGGGTGGCCCCCACGCTCCACTAAGGCCACAATATTTCCCTCCAACTCTAATGTTTCGTGCTGCTTAAAGTCAAAAATACATGTGGGGCCTCTAAACCTTACATTACCTAAAAGTGCAAACATGAATTAAGACAAAATTTGCC
Organism: Pinus albicaulis; assembly: GCA_034641835.2. Classification (NCBI taxonomy): domain Eukaryota; kingdom Viridiplantae; phylum Streptophyta; class Pinopsida; order Pinales; family Pinaceae; genus Pinus; species Pinus albicaulis. The sequence goes on along the minus strand of CM076577.1, from coordinate 246,349,115 downwards.
AAAAATGATATTTCACTTAGCAATAATGCTAAGTAGGAATATCACATTATGCTACGTTACATATCTCTAACATATTGTGCACAATAAAAAATGAGTAATTTTATTAAAAATAAAAAATAAAAAATATTATATTACATTTTAAAACAAAATATTATATTTCAAAATATTATATTCAAAATATAGAGTCCAAAAATTGTCAATGCTAAATTAACTATTTTAATTTAATAATAAATATTTTATTTATTTTTATTTAATTTTTATTTCCATTTTTATGTAATTTGACCGAGTCAAAATGTTAAAGAAGACAGGACATGATAGGACAGGACAAGACATTATAACATCTCTACCATACGTAGCTGTAGAGCCTCTTATCACAATAATTATCAAATTTATTTTATTTTATTTTTAATTTTATTTCTTTTTTTATTTTTATGTAATTTTGACCAAGTCAAAATGTTAAATTGAGACAGACATTACAACATCCCTACCATAATGGGTCGAGAGCACCACTTCCAAGACAATAAACAACCTTGCTCACCGTATAGGCCAATGGATCCTCCTCCATAAGAATTTACCCTTGAATTTTTTATTCAAAAGTCCAAAAAGGGTACTAGCCATGGCTAAGTACCGAGTTGATTTCCCTCCCCGTGTTTTCCATCAATCACAAAAGATGATGCCTTCCTTGTTGAGATCATCTTCCATATCCAAGAATATTCCACCACTAGACATGAATGGTATATAAGTGTGGTTAGATACTTGTTTTCAAGGGATTATGAAGATGCAGCATGTCCCCTTCGAGAAGTGTAACATTTTAATGGTATCATCGCATTACATCATAGTTGGAGCAACCATGTACAAGCATTCTTTCAATGGTATGTTTATTCCCGACACATTGACTTTAAAAGAAGCCATGCTACTCTTCAAGATTGTTATAGGGGCCTGATGATCAATTTGCAAGCATACACTTCCTAAAAGATCATTTGTGCAAAGTCATTTCTAGCTCATGACTCTTTCCAATTTGTCTATGGTAATTCCCCAATGCCAAGCATATGCCAATGGGATTCATTCTCATTACCTCTTTTGCACCCCATATTTTTTGCTTTGGCCATTTGCAACTTTACGCCTCAATCTCATCAAGAAAATTATTCTACCTCCTTGAAACAATATATCTTCATCTAGACCGCCATTGAGTATTTACAAGTGGGCCAAGGGCATTCACCTACACAAAGGCTTTGCTACACCGTAGCAAAGTTATTTTTCTAATCACATCATCTATTGATATAAGGTGCCTCACATGATCATTTTTTATAGTGGGCCTTCAAGAAGCATCAAATGAAAGAGTTTTTTGAGAAAAGTATAATATCCAACTATGTTTCTCTCACTCTATTACCTCGAATTAATGGCTAAGCTAGTTCCTTCAATAAGCTCTTAGACTCCATCCTTAAGAAGACTATTTTAACCTCCTAAAAGGATTGGCACCTAGAGAACTTTCCCAACCTTTGGACCTACCTTACTTACATGTGTAGATTGACAGGTGCCACCCCATTCTCCCTAGCATACAAAGTGGAAGCAATTCTACCCTTTGAGGTTAAGATCTTCTCCCTCTACATTCCCTCCTTTTGCCGTAACCCCCAAGAATGAGGTCCGTGTCACTCGCCTCACGATTCACCAACATAGAAATGTTGGATGAGCAACACCTTCAAGCTCTCCAACAAAACAAGGTGTATAAGGAAAGATAGGCCATTACTTATGAAAGAAGTCTCAATCTCATGTTTTTAGCATTGAAGATCAAATGCTCAAAATGGATTACTTTTACAACAAAAAAGGCAAATTATCCCCTAAGTGGGTAGGCCCCTCCACCATCCTTGATGATCTAGGTAATGACACCCACCACCTCGCAAACTTTGAGGGTGATCTTTTGCAAGACCCCATTAATCCCCCCTACCTCAAACCCTTTTATCCCAAACCTTCTCCTCCTCCGCTTTCCTTAGGTTGTCCGAGGTGACCTTTGCTAATGTCACAAGGTTCCCATGTTTTGACATGGATTTATTAGTTGAATGAAGCCTCGTCCTTGATGAGACCTGTACAGGGCCATCCTAGAAATCTCATCGTAAGCACTAGTCACCTCCCTACGTGGTAGCACTCGATCTT